>JAAIFI010000185.1:0-62269 GCA_011032875.1 Phlebia tremellosa | reverse complement strand
AGCTGACCTCAATTGACAAAGTGCCTTTTTCCAGATGTATAGTATCGCGCTGACAGTCACTTATGTGTACGTCCTATCCGTACACGCATAGACGAGATTCTGATAGGCGAATCGGGATAGGCCTTACATCCTGGTTGAACTCCCCTCTAACCTCCTGCTGAAAGTGAGATTCTTCACTCGGCTTCATCTTGACCATTTTCATCTCGTATAATAGCGAGTGGGACCCAATGTGCTCTTACCCGGAATGGTCACCATATGGGGTATTGTCACTACCCTTCAGGGTACGTTCATATCCATATACCTCTCTAGACAACACTCACCATGCCGACAGGGCTGGTACAATCGTATCACGGACTCATAGCGTGTCGTTTCTTCATCGGAGTGACCGAAGGTATCTGCAACTGCTATCAGAACCCGCAACAAGTATTGACGCTAGAACATATTCAGGCGGCCTTCTTCCTGGGTTGTGCTTATATTTGGCTTCATTTTACCCAAGGAAAAGATTACAACTGAGGTGTGTAGACGAATTATATATGAATGTGCAAAACTTTCTTACTGTACGGATGTAGAATTTCAATTTTCTTTGCATCGGCTTCCTTGGCTGGTAAGCACCGCATAATCCGTCTTCTTGTGTTTCTAGTTGAACAAATATCATCTGTTAGGGGCATTTTCAGGCCTGCTAGCTGCTGCGATATCGAACATGGAGGGCATCGGCGGAAGACACGGATGGGCGTGGATTTTTATTCTGGTTCGTCCATCTTGTTCGTATGCCAGAAACTCCACTTGACTATCGATTTCTGTACTATAGGAAGGCATCTTCACATTCTTGTTTGGAATCGGGTCTTTTTTCCTACTTCCGCGTACTCCTGCGCAGACACCGTTCTTGACTGAGGAGGAGAAGCGATATGTTCAGAGTACCTTGATTGCTGACGGTACTATCGCCAAGGTGGAACAAGATGACGAGTTTAGCTGGGAGCAAGTCCGCAAGCCTTTCACGCAAGTACATGTCATCTTGATGGCAGTTGTTGGCTTCTTCAGTGGTACGCAAGAATAACGATAATGTTCCCGATCTTTCTTCACGACACTTCATTCCACAGGCACGACCCTCTTTGCGCTTGCATAGTACGTATCACTTCTCGGATGTTTCTCACCTTTGCTGACAGGGAGAAATAGTTTCTTACCTACTATAGTCTCGTCCCTGGGGTATACGGCGAATCATGCTCAACTCATGAGCGTCCCTCCGTATGCTGTGTCCTTCGTCCGTACGTCTGCCAAACCACTGCGTTGATAATTATTTATTTCCCATTGATATGTTCTCGCTATAGTTTCCATCATCACTTCGTTCATATCGGACCGCTTTGGTTGCCGTGGACTGACTATACTTGTCTGCACAATCTTCAGCATCATCGGCTTCGCGATGTTCCTCGGTATGTGCAAAGAAGCAGGAGATATGCCCGACTGATCGCCCATACTCCGTTCCTCTATTCACTACAGGGTCCAACTCAAGCCACGTTCGTTACGGTGCCATCTTTCTACTCCTGCCAGGAACGTATTGCGCCGCGCCTCCATTCCAGGCTTGGGTGGCGAACAACTCTGCACCACACGTCCGTCGTGCCACCGCGCTCGCCATCTTCCTCATCATGACCAACTCAGGCGGTATCCTGTCGACATGGCTCCTGGGCCCTCTTTCGCCTGCACCAAAGTACACGAAGGCGTCTAGTATCACACTGCTGATCTTCCAGGTCGGCATGTTTGTGTGTACCGCCTTGAATATCGCATACCTACTGGCGCGCAACAAGCGCAAGGCAAACGCACGTGCTAGCATTGCAAGTTCCGATGAGGAAGGAAAGTGTCTTGGTGATGATAGTGTCTTCTATGATTACAACCTCTAGGATTGCTAGCGCAAGTCTCAGTGATATAATGAATGGTCAGGTATCTTGTAAACGCGTACGTTCACAATACATGAGGCGGTATACGGAGATACGGGATACGGACGGAGACTCTTGAGAGGCCAATATCATCAAGAGCAGCCCGTTGTACCTATGAGCAGCTGTCACGAGTATGTTGCAAACTATTGAAGGCGGTACGCTTCGCTGATTCTCCCCTTTGACGATTTGATTCCAAGATCTTTCTGTGTCTAGGTGCCTGGAGAAGTCCAAAGCGCTCACTGAGCAAGCCGCCATCCTTCCAGCATTCCGCTCACACTCCGAGCTGCACAATGTCTTTCGAAGCGAGGAAAGGTGCGTAGTTCGATTCATGATTGCTACATCCTTGTTGTACACTTTCCAGCACACAACGCTTCCGTTGAAGGCTAACTGTTGATCATCTACTTCTCTATGTTTTCTTTTCGCAGGCCATATGGCGCGTTGACAGTGAGAAGATCCCTGTCATCGCATGTATGAAAGCCATAGAAAGCTCGGTAGTGGAAACTTACTCTCCAGCCTTCTTTTCTCGCAGATCGACCTGGCGCTTCATCACGGCGACTGTCATAGTACGATACAACTCAATCGCAATCGATCCTATTCGCCCGTGGGCCGTTGGATACATTTTGAAGCTACTTGTCGGTCAAGTCCACCCGCATAGCTCATAGCTAAACCATGCTGGTATTCGGGCGATTACTCCTTCAAGACCCTGGGTCTTCAAAGCGTCATGGATTCTGTTTGGCCAAGAAAATATCGCCGTAGAGTCACATCAGGTAATAATCTTAACAGGTGAACTCAATTACGAGAGCTCACCTTCCATTCACTTTGTCACTGGGCCCGCCTCGACCCAGACTACACACTGTTAACGATGAACATTGACTATGTGGATCATCGTCGCTAGTGTCCTTCCCACGCGAAGATGCAACACCTGTCTCAAGCATCCGGCCGTGCCTCATCCCTCGGCACCACCATGATGGAGCGTCTTACGACCGCATAAAAGGCGTTCATTCGCGTCAAGAATGCAACCTTGAGCCCAAGCACTGAGCACCCCAGCCGCCAGCATGGCTGTCTGGTTCAACTCTACGTCTATCATTGTAGACGACACAGATCCCAGCATCTCCTACTTTCCTGCTGGAGCCTGGGACACCGATACTGGCATCTCCGAGGAAAATGACTACAACGATACGTTGACTTCGGCTGGTGAGCCTGGATTCTCAGCAACATTTCAATTCACAGGTAGAGGCTTCATTTTGTATACATCACTCTGGCCACGCACAGTACTGAACGCTATCCTAGGGATTGGAATTGAGGTTTTCGGAACTGTTGGCGGGTTTCCCACCAATGGATTTTCTTCGTACAGCATCGATGGAGGTCCTGCCACGAGCTTTTTCACCTCGACCGCCACCCCACAGACGCTGTTTTTTAACTCACCACCACTGGATGCCGGAGACCATACCCTTCGGATTACAACTTCTGGTATCCAGTTCGTGTATGCCCTGGACTATATCATATACACTCCTGGCAGTATTGACCGCGTATGTCTCCACAACTCTCCAACACTGAGCTTAGCGTTTTGATCTGTCCGTGTAGATCACCAAGCGTGCATTTCCCATTAACAACGAACGGACACTCACATTGGACGGCGGGGGTCGCAGATGGTCAAAAGACGCCATGGCCGGAAGCTTTCTAGGCGGGGCACTCTGCATGTTTGTCACATTCTTACTGCTTACTCATGTCATTCGGCGTCGCCGAGACAAACGACTAGTCTAGTCTTGACATTCTCGGGATCGTGTAGATGAGCAGGGTCTTGACTACTTACTTACTGAGTGATTACAAAGGTGTTACTTGGTTTTCGGAGTTACAATAGATATATCTTATGTTAAAACTCCGAAAGACCTCGTTGAAACGTTTCAATCTCGTTCGTCGCAGTTGATCGATAGTTAATGCGAACTTTGGCTTCACCGCAAGCATAAAGCTCAAGGAACCGCGTGGACCTTGCTCAGGTATGTCGATAATGTGTTATAGTGCATTCAAGTATTAGAATTTCTCAAATATAGATTCTCAGAGACCGCAGCAATACACGGCAATTATCTACTAGAGTTGGCAGATCGCCACACATGCACCTGTATACCCTGCATCGTGTGCTCTTCAAGTCCTTAGCGTCGATATATCTTTACCTCTAGGCATGTAGGTGCATGAGATACACTAATCTCAGAGTTCACGCTTTACTTCCGCGCCGTCCTACACCATGGAGCGCTCAGTCGAGGCATCCGTTGTCAATATTGTCTCTTACCGATAACTAGGCTAGTACATCCATAATGTACGTGAGTATAGTTGAACCTTGTGCAGCTATGACTCTTGGACTCACCTTTTCTCCGCCGTCATATGTACGGGTATCTGCAAAACGAATGGAAGACTTTGAAAGGTGCGCGTTCGGTATACGTCACTAACGTTCCTCTCGTCGCTATTGATCAATTACCGGATCCAACTATCCCATCTTTAAGAATTCTTCAGCGCCGATGACTCGGAGACCGACTGCCCTTGCAATTCCGCTAAAGTCGGAGCGACGCACCACGCTGTTGGAGCAATAAGGTGTGTCACCCAAGTCTCCGTGCTTATCACTGTCCGCAGCACTAACATCTATATGCTTTAGCTACTTTACTTTACCTGCCGTCGCGGAAGTTCACGAGAACTCGACCTCTGGTCTTGGTGGCTCTTTTCGTCGGCAAGAAGGACCCTGTCATGGGGATCCTGTGGGGCTCTTCTCTCATCCAACGATGACACTTCATCACGGTGGCCGTCAGACGGTGCGATACGATACAACTCAATCATGGTCAACCCCATTCGCTGATGGCATGCATTCCATAGTTATCTGTCGGTCAAGTCCAAATGACTCACAAGCGATCGCAATTGTGCCGACACCGCCCAAAAAATATGGAGGTTCACCTGGGTCCTCAACAACTTAATGGACACGGCTTGACCAAGAAGAAGGTGTGGCAGCGGTGTAAAGTAATTGCGGACAGCGGGCTCAACTACTGACGGTAGCGTGCGCCTGTTGCAGTGCTCTGATTCCCATATTGATATCGACACTGGTCTCGCCTCGATCTGAGCTATTGTTACAGTCTCCTAATTGACTTTGACTATGTGGCGTCATTATTGTTACTGTTCCTCCCACGCAGGATGTAATGCCCGTACCAGGCGTCAGACTGTGGCTCAACCTTCGGCACAGCCATAATGGAGCGTCTTGCACCCGCATAAAAGGCGTCCTTTCATGTCGAGAATGCAACATCAAGCCCAAGGACTGAGCACCCTACCACCATGGCCACCTGGTTCAACTCTACGTCTATCATTGTGGACGACTCAGACCCCAGCATCTCGTATTCCCCCAACCTGGCATGGTACCATGCTACTGGTCTCGACCCACAGGAAAACGATTATAACAATACGCTGAGTACGTGTGAAGAGCCTGGGTTTACAGCAACGTTTAGTTTCACAGGTTCGAGCGTATTTTGCAAAAATCTTTTTTATGCGCATTTGCTGATATCTATTCTAGGAACTGGAGTAGAGGTATACGGGACCCTACTTAGACAGGCTTTCTATGGGACAGACTCCTCGTATAGCATTGATGGAGGCCCCCCTACAGGGTTCGCCGCCGCGGAGGTGACGACTGACACCCCGCGCACGCTGTATTTCAATTCACCACCACTGGATGACGGACCACATACGCTTTTGATAGAAACTACCGGTCCTGGGGATCAATTTGTGTATTCCCTTGACTACATCATCTACACACCAGGCAGTACTGACGCTGTAAGTCTTCATTGACCTCACAACAATCTCCCTCTTACTCTAATCCTCCCGCTTATAGATCAACAAGCGTGCATTGCCCGTCCACAGTGAGCGGGGAGTCATCTTGGATGGCGGCTACAGGTGGTCCAAGGACACTATGACTGGAGGTTTCTTAGGCGGCGCTCTTTGCGTTTTTATCGCGTTTTTGTTACTCTTCCACATCATTCGACGACGCCGTGATAAATCTGCAATGTTAGCTTGACAATGTCCTTGTAATCCTACGCACCCGTGGCCGTTCAGCTGTATGTTGCACAGCATTGCGCACATTTTCGAACGTGTCTGATGGTCTGGTCATATACACACGTGGAAGAGGCAGGCCCAGTCCGTATATCTCAAAGCCGATGTGATACGATACGTATGACGCTCTAACTCTACCATCCATCATCTGCAGAGGTGTCTGCGGCCAGGCGAGGTCAATGTGCAGCTTGCGCATTTTGACGGATGCCGCGAGTCTCAAGGGTCGGGATGAAAGCTGCGAACCTCCAGATCTCCCATCGCCTGCACAATCAACAGGTTCCGACATCGACTCGCTCTTCGACGAGCCGGGCCCTCATGCAGAGAACATATTCGAGGATCTGCAACTTGCAAATTCCAGCTCATCGGCATATCTGGAGCCTCCGCCCCCTACGAACCTAAAGCCGGCAAGACGCACGGCGCCATGCGTTCCAGGATTGTACTTCGATCCACGTATAACACTGCCAGACGAACTAGCAGAGACTGTACTGCAGACGTGTATGAGCACGTACTTTCGCGACGAGCATGTTAATCAGGTCATGCTTTTTGAACGCGTCATCTCGTCGCAAATACCTCCGTCTGCGAGTACAGACCCTGGAAGTGAGTCTGACCACCTAGCTTAGAGCCATTCACGCTGATGAAGGGCCCTTCACGGCAGATACGGATGTGCCCGGAGGTTCAGCTTCCACCCGGCTACCACCCTTCCTGATAGACTTGCTCTACACGCTGTCGCGGTGCATGCGTGACGTACTCCCTTCTAAGACGCATGAGCTGCTCTTCCCAGCTCCAAACAGTCCACCACAGGCACGCCAGGTGATAATCAACTTCTACAGGCCCGGCGAAGGCATCACGCCGCATGTCGACCTGCTGGACCGCTTCGGTGACGGGATCATCGGTGTCAGTCTGGGAAGTGGCTGCGTCATGCAGTTTGCGAAGGTCAAGCCGCGCGATGCCTCAAGTCCAGCGGACGGCCGGGAGGAGATGGACCGTAGCACAGAGAGCGAGAAGGTTGCGGTGTTCTTGCCTCATGGGAGCATCTATGTAATGTCGGAAGAAGCACGGTACGACTGGACGCACGGAATCGATGGGCGAAAAGAGGATTGGGTACAGGACCGTATTGATTCTGACCAGGGTCGATGGGTCATGCGGTCGATACGCGTCAGTATCACATTTCGGTGGCTGTTACCCGGGGCGGACGTCGTAGGAGGGTTGCCAGACGCTGTATCGACATATTAACACATTGCTTCGTATAGTGGCGGATATGTATGACAGCACTATGGGGGATTACAGTACCTGGAGTCTGATGATACTGAACGAGAAAATAGACGTGAAAATGATTCGGAGCACAATTATCTAGCAACGCACGAAAGGGATTACATCGGTGTCTTCTGCTTGCCACCTCGCTCCTTGATCTCCTATGTATATCGTCTGCTAATGATACAACAGCCCCTCCAGACTGCAAGACAACAGCTAGCAGCCTCCGCGAAGCGCAAGGACTAGATGCAGGACAGCTCCAGCAGTGATACCAAAGTCGCGTGCAGTCTTGTCATCAGGCCTGAATGCAAATGTTGGATGTAGGATGACCAGATGAGATGGATAGAGGAAGATTAACATCAGTAAAGACATCACCCGGGGAAAATTAAATGAACGCACATCTGCCTGCCTCCGAAGATCAATCGCTGCTGTGGTGGTGGTACACCGGACTGCTCCTCTACTTTCTCCTTAATGCGAGTGATCTATACAGATAAATGTCAGCATGTAAGACACGAAGAGATCTGGGGCGCGGAATGAAGTGGCGGAAGCTCACCTTGTCATCAGGATCGATATCGAGCTCAATCTATAGAGTGAAATTGCAGGAGAAGGGTCAGCATTATACCCTGCTTGATCCACGAAGGTATCGCTATCCGATCGACCTCCTTACCTCCTTCCCCGTGAGTGTCTGCGGCGATTGTCGTGTGAGTGGCTGGATTAGAAATTACAATACGGGAATTCATAATACATACCTTAACTTTGATCAGCATTTCTTGCGAGTGCTTTAACTTGAGAACACGACTCTAGTGTAGATGTGAGATGACAGAAAGAGGGATGGATGCGAACGACCGCGAAGGATGGCACGTCCGCCAAATTAGGAAGATTCATAAATGAGCTCACGTGCTTGAAGCCACGTGCATTTAAGCGCACAAATGCCTAAAGCTTGTAGAGTGTCCTCAGAGCTTGAACTACAACAATGTCGACGTCGCTGACCTTTCGAGGTCTGGACTGTATGGAGGAGTAATTACCTTCAGATTTTTAGTAGCTTTGTGAGTTTGTAGACTCTTTCACGTCCCACGAGCTGAATGGCGTTGAGTAGGTGAATGTATCATCATTCATCTGTAACCATTATCGAATAAATTCGAACCTTTCGTGTGCACGGAGAAAGACATATGTGGCTACGCCATTGATACGTGGGACGTATCCATGTATCTTGTAGAAACTTGCAAATGATCAAGCTTATTGGTTAGTGTCTGCATGATCGTCCTGCGTCTTTATGATGCTTTCTCATATCCGTTGTAGATCTCCACCGCAAAGATTGTATTCATGGTAGATACCATATAGATCCACCTCTTCCCGCATCACTCGTCTTACCGCGGATGCCAAGACCGGTCCTATGGTTGAGCCTCACTTGGTCAGCTAGTCGCCAGTGCGACCTATGTTATATCCTGTTGCATCGTGTGCAGGTGATGCAGCCAAGACAGGATCCGGACAGGTCACTCCGATTTTTATATACGCGATTGTCTCTGATCGCCCGTGCTCTTGGCCAATTTCCGAATGTCTGCTTGCTCTGGGGACCAGGTTGAGTACAACCACTCTCTGTATACTCGCGCTAAGCCTTTTCGTGATAAGAATCAACGTAGGATTCAAAACTCGACCTGGGACGAGGCGATCCCTTGCGCTTCCGAGCGTTCTCTCAAATCAGGCGCCTTGTATCATTCAACAAAAGTCAATCTATTCAGTTCACTCCGCCTCGTTCTGAGTCTAGCGCATGCAAGCCGTTTCGATCCGCGCTGTCGAAGTTCCTGATGCCCTGCGGGGCCCCACAAGTCCCTCACACTGAATGTGGTGAGCCCGACGATTTTCCGCTTTTTCGCTAGGACGTGTGATCAGCCTACCCCACAGACACTCTACGACGCTTTGTCAACCCATGCATGGCTGCGTGCCGCTATCTCCCAGAAGATAGAAGTGAGAAGCGCAACCATACTTGTATTGCCGATTCTCGAGCTAGGGAATGCCAGTACCTCGAGGCTGCTATTTATGCCACATCCTGCTGTGGTGTCTCTCACGTCGACAGCATCCTGCAGACAGGTATGTGAGTTCCGCGCGCTAAGTCACGCCAAGACTCGTTTATCGGGGATTCCATGGAGAATAGCGCGATGTACTCAGGGCCACTACTGGATGGCCATTCCGCATGGGTAGCCGCGGAGGTCACGTTCAAGGTTTGCTTTAAAAGAGCACGCCGTGTCCGACCTTACTTCCCTAGGATCATTGCCTCCTTCCAACATCTCGCCCGTTCTCCGAACCGCACTTGTATCCAACATGGGTGGGATCAGCCAGATCGACCCTGTAATATCTCGCATGGTGGCAGAGGATAAGGTGCCATGGTACAAGAAACGAAACTTGCGTGGATTGTATATCTTGATGTTCCCGACGTGCATAGGCATCGAAATGACGAGCGGGTCAGTCGTTCGTCTTCTCCGTATACCTGTACTTAACAGGACCGCAGGTATGACTCTTCCATGATGAACGGCCTTCAGGCTGTAGTTTCATGGAATGCATGTGAGTAGTGGTGACCGAACCATGATCACCAAACTCATGGTTCCTCAGACTTCAATGATCCAAATTCGACGATTTTGGGTCTTATGTCCTCCTTATATTCGCTGGGTTCCATTGCATCTCTGCCTTTTGTTCCCTTCGTTGCAGACAGGCTCGGTCGTCGTATGTCTATCATCGTGGGTAGTATCATCATGATCATCGGGGCCATTCTGCAGATGGCCGCCCAAGACTGTGAGTTGAATCTTCGTTAATCAATACAGCCGGTCGATACTAATTTTCGTAGTCGCTATGTTCGTAATTGGCCGTTTCCTTCTCGGATTCGGCATTCCATTCGCCATCGTCGCTGCCTCATCGATGATCGGAGAACTTTCATACCCGAAGGAGCGTGCACAGATTGGCTCATTGTTCAACGCATCTTGGTTCATCGGTAAGTTATCTGATATATCCGCTCCTGTATTTATTAATGCTGAACCGCACTCAGGTGCCATTGTCGCCGCTGGCGTAACCCTTGGCACTTTCGCGATGAAGTCAACTTGGGGCTGGCGCATCCCGTCCATTCTACAAATTTGTCCAAGTCTGCTTCAAATAGTATTTATTTGGTTCCTACCTGAGTCTCCACGGTACGCATTTACTGGTTTTATACGCCGGCTCGAAATACTAAATCGCGGCTCAGGTGGCTAATTTCAAAAGGAAGAGGAGAAGAAGCCTTCGCCATTTTGGCCAAATATCATGCGGAAGGAGATGTTAATTCTATTTTCGTGAAGGCGGAGTAAGTGCTTTTACCCAACCATGTAACCCAAGATATTGATTTGTGTGCAGATATGCAGAAATTGAACAGACCCTGGAGCTTGAGAAAGAGACCAAGAAGACAGGTTGGCGCGAGTTGGTCGGCACACCAGGTATGACCGTATGTCTCCATTGAAGAGTCCAGTAATTATAACGACCCGCAGGAATGCGTAAGCGGCTGCTAATATGCTCATTCCTCGGCCTTGCGACACAATGGTCTGGAAATGGCTTAACTTCGTGAGTCAACTCTGCAAATGTCTCACCTCGTAGTCTCATCGTAGCCTCATCGTTTTCAGATATTTCCTATCGAAGATCCTCGACAATGTCGGCATTACCGATAACCGCATTCAGAGTGAGATCAACCTGGCTATGACATGTTGGGGCTTTATAAATGCCACTATCTTTGCCATCACTATGCCAAAGTTGAAGCGTAGAACGGTGTATCTGGTAATTCCAATCGTCACCCTGTGCAGTCAATCAGGAACTTATTATTCTCCGTTAGTTGTGCACTACATCTCTCACATTGATCTTTAGCGGATGGACGATCGCCAGTGCACGCTATTCTATCAACGGTGATCAGGCCTCTTCCCGTGCTGTCATCGCGTATGTGCTTCTGCAAATACAGACTGTTCGACACCTAACGTTCTTTGTGTACAGATTCATATTCCTGTACAGCCCTGCTTATAACTGCGCATTCAACGCTCTCACATATGGTAGGTTCTTTAATCTTCATCCTCAGCCGTTATTAAAGCCACTCTTAGCATTCCTGGTCGAGCTCTTCCCGTACCATGTTCGTGCAAAGGGTATCGCCATCTTCCAATGGTGGGGTCGTGCGGCTGGTTTCTTCAATCAGTTCGTCAACCCGATCGGTATTGCCAACGCAGGTATGCTATTATGTTATACATCGTGCTGTGCTGTAGAGTGACTCATACGACTACGTCAGGCTGGAAATACTACATCAGCTACTGCATTTTCCTGCTCTTCGAAGTCATCTTCGTATACTTCCTGTTCCCCGAAACCTCTGGCCGTTCCCTCGAGGAACTTGCATTCCGTGAGTCGAGAGTCATTACCGTCTGGGATATCCACTCAAGGTTTTAATCTTTCACTAGTGTTCGAAGACAAGATTCAGGAGCAACAGCAACAGCGTATTGAGCGGGAAATCGAGGAGGATCCAACTCCCGTCTCGCCCGGCATGAAGAGCTTGGACAAGGGGTCTTCCTCTTACATCGAGACTATTCCCAAGAGTGGCTAGCTTAGATCTTCAGCTTCGCGTAGAGTACTCGCGGTTTACTTCTTACTGTTACCATCATTTGTATCACTATCACCATGCACGAATACGTTACGTCCGCATGTGACTTTCTCACCCTCACCGTCGTGAAACCTTCACGTTTCAGATTTATGGCAGTACTTGAAGAGAGCCACACACCTCCCGAAAAGCCACTATCGTCCCACCGTTACCCGCACTGAACCTGAATCGCTCAACAGGAACAAGTACCGGCTTATTGTACCCTTTTTGACCCCGACTTCGACATATCGCCTGATTGTGCACTCAACCGTTCCGGAGGCTTGCCGAATAGAGCTATAGTCGCCCATGGTTAGCAGTAAGTCCGGTCATGTCGTCTATCACAACCGCCATGCACGATAATTCCGGCACCCCACTACCTTCCCACTCTCTACCTCCATGTCTGCACGCGATTCTAAGACCCCTCTCTTAGTGTCCATCCGCACCGCAAAGGGGAACATCCCTCAAGACGCGCGCGACGCCCTTGCCGAATGGTATGCAGGCGCGACTGAACGCCAGGGGTTCGCGAAGGCCATCGCAAAACGGCTGGAGACTA
Source organism: Phlebia tremellosa (assembly GCA_011032875.1). NCBI lineage: Eukaryota > Fungi > Basidiomycota > Agaricomycetes > Polyporales > Meruliaceae > Phlebia > Phlebia tremellosa. The sequence continues at coordinate 49,830 of JAAIFI010000185.1, read as the reverse complement.
CGGAGATGAGCGTGCATGACAAACCAGAGGAGCCGGGGAAGAAGGAGGCGAGGATGGTGTTTGAGATCGATGTAAAGGAAGGTCAGTAGTCGACCCATGATGCTTCTGCAATCGCTACACAATGTATACTGAATGAGGCGCAAAGATATGTTAAACTTTGGCTATAATATGCACGGAGGATGTACCGCTTTCCTGATAGATCTGTGAGTCGGCTTCCTTCATGACTAACTTGTATATCTCGCTAATGTCAACCTAGCACTTCCTCGATCGCACTGTCTCTACTAGCGAGCCAGCTTCCTCAGAAGCCAACCTTGCATGTTTCATTGGTGCTGAATACTGTATACCACGCACCTGCACCACAGTACGAGTTAAAGGCTTTCATATGTTGAACAGAACTGAACCATAAACGTAGAGACTGTCGGCTTAAGATCGTGAATACGACAGTTGCGCTTGGCGGGCGAGTTATGACTGTCCGAACGGAGGTCAGTTGTTATTCTGTGCTACGGTTCTGTAGTCTACGCTGACGCGGTTGATTATGAAGATATACGACAAGACGAACGGTCGTCTGGTGGCTTCTGGTGTGCATGTCAAGATGCCGCCTTCCGCTCCTAAGCTGTAGAGAGCATATATCTGTTATGATTTTAGTGCTACAAGTACGGTGTTAATCATACATTGTGCTAACAAATCCGACCTGGGATATCATAATTTCGTGCGAGGACTGCCTATCATGTGAGAAAAGGTCCGCATAGGTATATTGGTCCACGAAAGCAAGATCAAGGATGTTTCAGAATATACGATGAATAGCCCCCATGAATCGCCGCACTCTTTTGGGAAGGTTGTTGTGTACCTTCGCTGGTTCTGGTACTTGGACCGCCGTACAAACGTCTACTACGTGCTTATCTTCTAGCACAAGACGAGGTACGGCGGTGCTTGATTCGATGGCACGCGTCACCGGCGTGACGGGGCCTACACTCTCAGCGTCCGACGAATAAGCGGATGACCATGAATTCCCGTTGACAAATGCGCTAGTGGTGATTTCGACGTGTGGCGTGGATACGAAGGGGGTGAGAGAAGTTGGTGGTTTCTGTGGCGCTTCGAGGGGGATATCCATGAACGAACCCGATCCTTCATTTGTCGATGCTTCCAATGACACCTCATATATTTGATTGTGGTCAAACGCATCATCTGGAGGGAAGAATGTGTGCACGGCGAGCACCGCTCTTCTGAGCTCTGGAATGGTGATTCGCGTCTTGGGATTTGGGTCGAAGGTTCTTGCCAATATATGCCCAGCCTCAGGAGAGACGGGAAGAGTGTGGGGCAGGGATTTTTCGCCTTCTCTTATATATTGTGCGTACCCCTCGTCGAGCGTCACAGACGCTATGTACCACGGGTTATGTTGGGTGATGATATTGGTCAAGATGACACCGAGTGCCCATACATCCGATATTCTTGTGGAGTAGGGCACAGAACGTGAGGTTTCACCAATGCATTCTAGCGAGCCGTGAGTAAAGCGCGGAACGAACGAAGGTCGATACTCACCAGGACTCATATAGTATGCACTTCCACAGCCGAAGCTGTTACTTGCGACGGTCTGAGTCGCGAGACCAAAATCTGAGAGGAAGATTTGGATGTCTCCGTGAGAGCACATGATATTCTCCGGCTTGAGGTCACGGTGGTATATGCCTGCCTGATGACACGCTTCGACAGCGTCGAGCAGCTGCACGAATCCCCTCCTCACGTTGTCATCTTGATAATGGAAGGATCGTCGATCAATGATAGCACCAAAGAGGTCTCCGCCTTCGTAGAAGTCCATCACGATATATACATAGTGCGCATCCGTAATGACTTCGTGCAGCTTGGTGATGTTAGGGTGATGCGACATGTGCTTGTGATACACAATCTCGCGCTTTTGGGCGAATTCCAGGTCGGATTCGGGCTCGTGCTTGAGCATGCATTTTACTGCGAAGAATGTGGGATTGTCCTCTTGTGTCGAAAGATCGCGTGCAAGATACACAACGCCGTATGCACCACATCCCACCTTGTGCAAGAGCCGAAGTTGATATCGACCAGAGGTGACGACCCGGCCTACGAAGTCGGGGAGAATAGCACTAAAAATAGCCATGAGGCGAGGGTAGAATAGGTGGATTTTGAGGATGATTGAGCGAGAGTATGTTCGGGTTCGGTGTGAAGATTCAAGATGAACATCAGGCCTCCCTTCACCTCGTTATATTCATTGAGTAGCGGAACAGTAGCGGCTAGCGGGTAGTATCGGGGAAAGGCTATCATCGGCGTAGGCTAAGACTGCAAATAGCGTGCTAGAGGTTTTGCTGGCGGGTAGAGGTAGCGGGTAGAGCGAGGATAGACATGGGCGCTCGAGTTGGCGGGATGCCCAAATTAGGCAGGTGTAGTAAACGCGGTTTAGTCGCCGAACCGGCGGCAACGGTGTTCAAGTGGGTAGGCGGGTACCGATCTCATACCTAGCGAATCCAAGGCAAAAAAGACATCGAGATGTCTAGAGAAAGTCAGAACTATCAGAGGGTGCATTCGCGGTAGAGGCTTCGTAAAGAGAAGACCGACCTTATTTTGACTTCATCACCGCGTGTCACGTGTAGAAAGTTACCGGGGCGAAACCGACGGTGATCTGTGATTGCTTGGTCCTTGCCAGAACTAGCATTAGACTTGCAGACCCTGCGCTTTGGAATCGCCGAAGCAACATACCCGAGACGTTTAAGCGAGCGACGTACTGTGCGATATAAAGTTGCCCACCGACTCGTCGGATAACCAAAATGGACTCCCTCGCTCGTATCCGCTCGTTCCCCAAGGCGCCCAGTCCAAACGACGATGCCTCTGCTATTCGCGGGAATATCACTCTCGAGCAGAAGCAATTGAACGCGAATATCCTCGCATATCACGTTGGAGCTGATAAGAATGTCTTTGCCGGTGATCTGCTCAAAGGCATGAAACTGGTGGAAGCCAATGTCAAGCGGAGGAGGGAGGATCTCGGTGGACGAGCAACAGGTGTGGACGGCCTAGAAGGTGAAGCAATCATAGAACTCGACGTGTCAGAAGGTAAGTAAGATGACATCGTGATGCTTGCGTAATCTCACCTTGAACATTACGCAGGAATGCTAAATGCACATGGTGCTATGTCGGGCGGCTGCTTCGCAACTATCTTAGACATGTAAGCCTCGTATACCGTTTTCAAAACTCGACACTCATGTCATTGGCAAGAGCTACGTTTGCAGCATTGTTCACGCTTGGCCTTGTTTTGAACGCCGATGCAAGTGGGATGTCTAGCTCGATGGACATAAGGTGGCACGCGCCTGCTACTCCGTGAGTACGACTGAAAACTCTGATAGGCGCTATAACAATAATTGGCTACTCACAGCGGCATGACCCTGAGCATCGTAAGCACCTCTATAACGATGAAGGGACGAATACACTCAAGCAGAGCAGAGGTGAGAGGTGACAGTGATGCTGCAATGGGATGCTCAACATATCGTTCGTTCAGATGTTTGACAAGAAAACTGGGAAGCTGTTGGCATCGACGACGCATAATATAACACCATTCTCGACCCTACCGACCAGTCGCAATCAGAAGACGAAGACGAAGCTATGAGACAACTCACGAAATACGCTCTAGGGGTCTATAGATTGCGCTATGTATTAATTGGCATTATATGAACTCGAAAATCGATCGAAGATAACTCATAGCTGCTCTGTTTGAGATCGCAAGAACGTAGTAAGCTTCTCTAGTGCGCGGTATCTGTGCGAGATGCTGTTCTTTTCTTCCTCGCTCATCTCAGCGAATCTGTTGGATATGTTCAGATCGTACACTATCGCCTTTCATAGAGGAGGTAGCGCTCACGTTTTCCCTGTTCCATCAACCTCAAAGACGGGATTCCAACCGAATGTTCCAGCTCCTCGTGCGGGGACAATCTTGCCGTCTGTCCGGCCCTCGAACAAGATAGGCTCAGTCCCCGGTCCTGCGCTGTAAGCAAACGTGCACAGCGCGTAGGCAGCTTTTGTTGGGAACCCGGTGAGAAGCGTGTTTAGCCCTGGTGCGGAGCGTTTTAAGACATAATCAAAAAATAGATTAAAGTAATGTAGTATACCTTCAAGCCCCAAGCCCTTCAAAAAGTGTTTTATGTAGGGCCCAGGAAGACCATTGAGAGCTTCGAAGCAGAGTGCCGTGTCTTCTGTTATGCAAGGTCCCTGTAGGATATTGGCTGCGTGTCTGCATTTTTCCTTCGCAATCTCTTGTGTAGTGCCTTGCAGTTCAGGAACTGTAAGAAAATGAATACATTTTAGCCACGGGTTCTTTATCAAACTTCCGGATAAATGTGGCAGCACCATCGAGGTCTTGTGAGTCAATCTCCACGTCCGCATTCCCCAGGATGGCGCGAACCTCTTGCAGCTTCATAGCATTCCCCGTAACAAACGCTTAATGCATGGGATCGTCAGCCGTCTGCTCAGCTGTTAAAACGGATGGTGGACGAACGTACTGAGTTTCTTCAAAGCCATAACACAAATGGGTTTTTCGATACAAGCTGCTAGCTAGATATTGTTCCAGAAACTCTTTCGATGGTACTGCGCAGATAATTCAGTGAGTATAAATGTGCATAGGAACGATTTTGCATACGAGAAACACGTTTATATTAGACTGTATCGCGTGTTCGATGTTGTGGTAGACGACTAACAAGTGTAAATGGGCGCTAATCGATACCAGTCACACTCGCAAATATTCTGCACGCTGCGGGCCCGAAGCGAGAAAAACAGAACGAATCATTCAGATAGCTCGAGCATTTGACTCGGTCGATAGTGGGATGAGCAATTTACTCCAGTAGATTCGTTCCACGCCGTCGAGACAACTCGGGCAGTACAGGAGTCGTAACAAATGTCACTGTACGCCGGAAAACCATTAGATAACCCATGAACTCGTAATTGTCGTGTAATACTAAATAATACCAGAGCTGCCCCTGCCGAATCCGTGGAGAGAATAGACCGTGTCCAACCCGAATACTGACGAACTATATCAATATCACCTCACCAAGCGCCCTTCGACCGGCCTGTCCGTCGTTGCTCAGGTTGGGTCGCTGGAGGTCTTTCTACAAGATTGCTGTACGCAGGAGGAAGAGTGACCGCGTCGTCTTCATCATCATGTCTAAACCGGAGGCCCGAGTCTTCCTCGACTACTGGGTCATTTACTACCGGCGGTGGGAGGAGTAGATCGTGATTATAGGATGGGACAGCCTCACTGGTCCCGGCGAAGACATTCGCGGAAGACGCTTGAGGACTAAGAGTCGACGATGCGGTCGCAAGCACGGCACTGCTCGCTGAAGGCGTGGGGCGGCCTTTCTCAGGTGGAATTGAGGGGTAATGAGTGATATCTCGAGGGTAGGGCGAGGGGATAGTCGGAGGAAGTGAAGAGTCGCGCTGGCCGATGCTGACATCTGGAACGCCTTCATAATCTTCGTACTTGTACTCCCCGTCATGAGCGGCGCCCGGTCTAGCGGGCCTGTATATAACTAGAGGTGCAAAATTAAAGATCAGTGACGCTCTTAAGCACACTGGGGCCCTGGAAGTGAACTGACTGGTCTCTGGTTGATACACGTCTCTCCTTCTACGATAGAAGATCCAGAACACGCCAATCAAGAGCACCACAAACGCTGTTGCACCGACCGTGACACCAGCAATGAGGCCTGCATTTGACCGATGATGTGAGGGGAGTGGTGCGGTAGCAGATGCCGAGGGGCTCGTAGTTGACGATGTACTTTGCGTGGATGAGCTGGAAGATGTAGCAGTGTTCCCCGGGTGACAGTTTTGAGCTGCGCAAAATAGAGTGAGGATACGTCATTGAACATTGTATATTCAAAGAAACTCACGTGCTGCTGTTACATTGAACGGCTTGGTTTCCGCGATTAGTCCAGTGGTTATGTTCAGATCATTCTGGATCACTGCTAGGAGAGGATCTGTTCCGTGCCAATTGTGAGTTACGACATAGAACATGCACATGTGGACTTACTGAAACTCGGGTCGATATCGGTCGACCATAGATATGACGGTTGGCTAGTCACTACTTGCAGGACTGTCTCGCCAGCATTCAAATTCTGCGTGACGAGTCTGAGGATCGCCTCATGAGAGGATATGTGTGAGGTTGAGCTTGCTGACTTACTCCTGATTGTGGCACAATGACGGAGATGCGTATTAGAGTTCATATTTGTCCTGCTAGAGAATATGAACATACAAAGGTCCATGATTCTGGGAATCGCAATGGCTCGTTAATGAGTGCTTTGGTTCAAACAATGACATGCACTAACTAGCTGTGGTTGTATCGTTCCAAGTGAAGAACGTCGGTGTGCATTGCACGACATCAGTTCTACACAGAAACAACTATGAGCTCGCAAATTTGACCGGCAATACTTTACTCACGGAGTATTTATCATGAGCGCATTCTGTGCCCTCGTTACCTGCAGAAGAGACGCTACGAAAAGACCCTTGAACACACTGAGAAACATTGCGATCAGTCCCCCAAGCGGCTGTGAAAGCAAGAGTTGAGACCGGGCTACCATCTGCTACCATGCGATCCCGAGCTGATATATGTGTTCCAGCTGAGCAGCATCCGATATCAGACATTGGACGAAGAGATCAGTGCCGGCGCTGCCTTTGAGCTTACTCGAAGTTAGTAAGCGAGATCCATCGGTTTCTACGCCTGTGTTTCAGTATGTGCAAGCAACTGCGATTGGGCTCACTGTGGCATGTTATGGAACGTCGTCTGAAAGTCAGCTTGCTCACAGATAAAGCTTCGATGTTCTCGCTAAATTACAGGTCATTGTCCAGGAGTTCACGGCCATATGTCTCGTCTAGCAAATCGCGCCAGGGTCGAGCATGCCCCCGAAACCGGATCATGACTGATGCATGTTTGCGACTCGGCTCACGGAGCACGGGTGCATACAAGCTGGATGAATTCATGCCAAAGGCGATGCGGAGAGGCAGCGTAGAGCAGCGTCCTGCAGAGCCCCATTCTCAACGATAGACGATACATAATGACACGCGACGCTCAACTGTTTTCATGGACAACCGCGGGTGAGGGTAAATCAGGTGGTCCACTACAAGCGTGACGAATGGATGGGCAGGTGAATCATGTAGTTTGGTGACAGGTCCATGGAAAGCTTAGGTGAACTTGTGTCGTCACATGAAGTTGACGATGCCGAGAGGAGCGCGATTATCCTTCTACTTCCGCAGGGCACACTGGTGCCAGGAACCTCGGGGTATGCACAAACTGTACAAAAGTAAGATGTAGAGGTGAACCTTCCTTTGAATATGTACACGCCTACCGAGCTTGCAAGGTCGTATACAAATGTGGTACAGCCATTCATGGGTTGTTTTGAGAGAGGTCCGTGCCGACAGTGCCCTATTGTTATCTGCAAAGTCGTCAAAGTACGAGTCACACCAACAATATATCGAAGCACTTGACTAGGCCTACATACGGTTCGCGAATATCATGCCATCTCAGGGTTCTTGCGAGCTATGGTGACAAGAGGCTCAAAGCGCATTGAGGACCTTGACTTCGCGCCCACATGCTGACCTCGACGGCGTGAGAGCTGGAAACTCGACGTGTTGGTAGCACTAAGTTCCTAGCTTTCACCGAGTCGCGATTAGACCCGAAGGCTGGTATGTCCCGGCTACTGTAATGAGCATATAAACAGCATCAGTGATGCAAATTCCAGCAGCAAAAGTGCTCACCTTAGATTTTTAAATGGGACAATAATATTGAGATATTCTTACGACGTCGCGCACGACGTCGGCCCCGACGACGAGCGAGTCGCGCGAGGCCACGTTGTTTTGTGAGTTCTAGTCGTCGACAGGCCGCGGAGGATTATGGTGGCGCGCAGCAAGGCCGGTGTGGCACGGTTTCCCACGGTAATTGAGAGGTGGGACCGACGAGTCGCTTCACGTTGCCGACCGCACATTTACGTTTCTCATCCCCTCCCCACCACAATCCCAACCCTCGTCTCTCGTTCGCCTACCATACATACGTCTTATTCCGCCGCTTGTGCACCGTCTACATTCTACCAGATCACCTCTCAAGGATACACTGCTCACCGCGATCATGCCGGAATACGTCTGGGCTCTGCATGACTTTGTACCTCAAGTAGCCGACGAAGTCTCCTTCAAGGCTGGAGACAAGATAGAGGTCGTCGAAAAGGATGAAATATACCAAGACGGGTGGTGGAAAGTAAGTATACAACATCTTCACCACTCTGCGTACCCGCGGTCCGCATTAGAATCGGTCCACCCTTGCTTGCCTACCCGGCTACGGTGGCGAAATGACAACCAGCCAAAGTGTCTCGGACCACCACCCGAGTTGACTCGCAGAACGACTGCGCCAAAGGTTGTCTCCGCTTGACCTCACTCACCATGAGGCCACCGCGAGGGACTAGCTTTATTTCGGTTGGACAGGAGCGTAGACGCGACGCAAACAATGGCTCTCTCTTTCCCAATATTCAAAGCTCGATCCCTATGTTCCTTATACTCACTACTCTGCTTTTCCCAGGGCATTAACCCCGAGGGCAAGGAGGGTCTATTTCCGAGATCGTACACCACCGATGAGCCGCCATCGAATGGCGGTATCGAACTGGCGAAAGCGGAAGACCATACTGGGGTCGCTTTCCCTAACGCAGGGGTGCCCAGTTCCTCAGCGCTTGCGGTGGTCAACGAGGAGGCAGATTCGGCTTCTGCTCACGATACAAGCGCTACCTACACCCCGCCGAAGACAGAAGAGCGAGAACGAGCACTCAGTAAAGGCGAAATGGCAATGCAAGCAACACTCACGGACGTGCAGAAGGCCATTGAACAGCTTGGACGTAATAACGACAACGATGGGTCTCGAAGCTTCAGCTTTAGGAGCTCTCATGACGAATATTCGGAACGCTCAGACACTGGTACGGACGCGGAGGATACAGATGCTGAGGATGGCACAGAGTGGCATAGGAATGCGAGAGAGAAGTTAGCACTTCGGGCTCAGCAAGAGAACGAGCAGAGATTGAAGGAAGCCACTTCAGTGCCGTCAACGCCGATGCGTGTAACAGCGCCTCCTATAGATGTTGAACTCAGTGACGAGAGTGACGACGAAGAGGAGGAAGATAGAGGAAATCTCAACCCTCAAAGGCGGCACAGCGAAGGTTCACCGAGCTCGCAGTTCACATCACAGTATCCACATATACCCGAGGAGGACGAAACCGCAGAGGAAGGGGAGGGCCAGGCGATTTCGAGCTCGCTTCCTGCAGTAAGAACAAGCTTGAAGGATCGTGACGCGACGATTGTATCCCCTCTTCCTTCAACAGCTGCTACGATACCGATACCCACAGTCTCGCATTCGCTCCCATCACCAGAAAGCGATAGCGGACATATCGTTCCCTCAGAAGATTACATCGTGCCATCTCCCGGTATGCCTGAGGAAGACCTGCCTACGGCCACTGCCGACCGCCTCACATTCACAGATGTGCCTCTCGTCGCGTCTCCTGACCCGAGTCCGAATCTCAGTGCGCAGAGCAAGAGCACTGAGCCCTCACCTGTACCCGCCCCTGCTCCCCCACCACCCACCATCTCGCTGCAGGCCCGCGTTCCGTCTCCAGTAACTGTCCCTACTCTTAGTGTATTTGTGTCCAAACCTGCAGCTGCGCAAGCTCCTGCAAGTACAACCGCGCCACCCTTTGTATCACCACAAGCTCCTGCGCCTGCGCCTGAGCCCGTTCTTGCCGCCACTTCAGGCTTAGTCATGCCAGGATCTTTGAATCCTCTCAGTCCCATGACGCCAGAGAACGAGTCCACGCCTATACCACCAGCCGCAGCAGCACCCTCTATTATTTCTTCTGCACCCTCTACCATCAAACTAGCGCCTGTACCCATAAAGGTCAACGAGCCTCTTTCGCCTACGACTCGTACCAGCATGCCCTCTCCAGGCTATCCTCTTCCTTCTCCCAGCGTGTCGTCGTCTGGTTCGATGGGATTCGGTGGCAGTTCAGCCGGTATACAACAGTCTTTAACTCCAGCCACTACAGCGATGTCTTTCAGGACAGGTGGATACCAGTCAACTCAGCAGGACTTAAGCCCGGTTGGAAGCCAAGATGGTGTGAGGAGAACACCCACCACCCACCCTTCCGAATGGTCTCTTGAAGAGGTTGTTGAATGGCTGAAATCCAAAGGATTTGATCAAGGCGTTTGTAACTTGTTTATCGGTACGTTTTCGTTTTGTCTCCACGAAGCACGGTCACTGAGCGCAGATTGTATAGATCAAGAAATTACCGGGGATGTTCTTCTCGAATTAAGTCCCGCTATCCTCAAGGATGAAATCGGCATTGTGAAGTGGGGACAGCGTCAACGTATCATGAACGCCGTCACCGAGCTTCGCAGGCCGCGATCCTTTACAGATTACGACCAACATCCTTTGCCCACTCTCGCCACCTCGCGGTCTCAATCTTTGAATTATGGCCATTCACATACGTCCTCCGTACAAAGCTCTGCGCACCAGTCGTACGGCAACAACAGTCCAATGGGTTACGTTGGCCAAGCCTTCCCCTCTAATCAATCTTCACACGCGATTTCCTCTTCCTCGGTCAACATGGGTTCCGGTGGCTTCAGCTCGTTCGGCAGTGCAGAAAGCCCCGCATACCAAATGCCCGCGCCTGAAGTGCCCATGCGTCCGGGCATGTTGACCAGAAACGGGTGGATTGTGTCTGACCCAGGGGCACCTGGCCAAGCTAGTGAAGTGACGTTAGGAAACAGCAGGTCGTTCGAAGCTGTTCCTGAAGGGACTGCGTTGATTACACCTGCTTCAATTCCAAGGGAATTGGGCGGACTCGGTCTGAGTGCCCCAAGCTCTCCACCGGCTTCACGCCCCCAGACCCCGGGTACCACCCCGTCCAAGACATCAGTAAGTCACGCTTGCCCACCGTTAGCAGAGTCCAGAGATTAATTGTACATGTTGTTCATACAGAAGACACGTCCATCTCAGCTTATGATATCTTCTAGTGATCATAACCTGAAGGTCACGGCAGTCGGGGATGATCAGGGCCTTGAAGCTCCAACAGAGGATCGTGGTGCTATGAGCGACGTACGTTCTTTTGGTTCCCAATTCCGAGGTAGCAACGCTGATATAGTTTTCAACAATAAGCCTGAGACCAGTAACCAGGATTCGAAGGCTAAGCGCCGGCGCTTATTCGGGCGCTCGACTGAATCGGCTTCGCTGAAAGAGAAGGCAGCTTCTTTGAAGGAAGTGAAGGAGACCAATAGCAGCCGGCATTCGAAGGACTCGACTGCTGTCGTTACACCCAGCGACAGCCATAGCAAGATTTCCATTGGCGATGAGGCACCTCCCAAGAGACGTCATAGCAAGAAGAGAAGCACAGATGAACGCAAGGCTTCTGACCGGCTCAGCTTGTTTGGTGGGTCCTTCACCGGTGCGATAGGCAAGAAGGCGCGAAAGCCTGTCCCACGTTTGTCGAGGTGTGTATTCCATTACCTGGCTTCAGTCAATTTATGTTGACGGTTCGCATGTAGCGGTGGTCTCAGCGAGAAGAGTGAAAAGGCAGAGCCTATTGAGAAACCCGAGAAGAGCGAGAAGAGCGATCATGATTGGGCACCTCGGGCTACCTTCCTTAGGATGCGCCACCACAGCGAGCGAAAGGCGTCGGGACGTCCGTCGACCTCGGAGGGCGTCTACAAGGGGACGGAAGAGAAAGCTTCCTTGTTGACACCACCTCCAAGGGACAGAGCGAGGGACCCTACTCTTCTTCGCAAGCGGACTACCTCCACTTCCGAGGGTGCTCGCTCTCCATCCTCTTCCAATTCGCAAACTCCGTCGGGCATGGGACTAAAGCCAGGCAAGAGTATACTCGAACAGATAGGGACCCCGGACCACAACGGATGGATGCGTAAAAAGAGTGACCATTATAACTCTTGGAAGCTGCGCTATTTCGTCCTCAAGGGTCCCCATTTATACTGTCTGAAGAGCAACGATAGATCGGTAAGCTGTAGCCGCCGTACGTCGAATGGTTGGTGCTGACCTTTTTGATAGGAGACCAAAATCAAAGGCTACATTAATATCGTAGGGTATAAAGTCATCGCGGACGAAAACGTGGACCCTGGCCGTTATGGATTCCGGATTGTACATGATTCGGATAAGCCTCACTATTTCAGCCATGACGAACAGATGGTTATCAGGGAATGGATGAAGGCGTTGATGAAAGCTACTATCAGCCGGGATTTCACAAGTTGGTATTGTTTATCCTGCAACAACGATTTGTATACTCACCTTCGATCTTAGACCCTGTCGTGTCCTCCAGTAACATTCCGACTATTCCTCTCACAGTCGCCCAAGCCATGAACCCATCTCCTCGTCCTCCATCTCCGACCGCTCGCGCCGCCACACAACGCGCTCACCGCAGAGAAAACCCGAATCAGTTGTCCAGCCGCGATGCCCAGGTACTGCTGATGGCTATGCCCCAGAAGAGCCCAAGCATCAACGTCATTCAAGATGGCGAGCGTGCGAGAGTTGAATCGTTCTTCACCAACGGTGCTGTGTCAGGCGATACCCCAGAGCCTGCGACGCCGAAAACACACACTGCGTCACCCAAAGTTCCGGCACCACCACGGCCATCAAGGGAAACGAGACGAAGGCTCACGAGTCCTCCGCCTGACGTGAGTACATCTCTCCGCAAACGTATTGTGCTGGCCTGACTTGTTTGTCTTACTTAGGAGAATCCTGTGGTGGACAACAGTCTAATTGAATGGGCGAACTCTCATCTACCTGAGAACCTTCAGATTACTGATCCCCTCGGTCCCTTGTGTGGTGGGCTTGCACTGTTGCGTATCGCAGAAGATATCAAAGGAAGCCCCTCGCAACCCCCTGTACCTGATTCTGCTTTCCCATCGAGTTCAAACGATGAGAAACTAGATGGTCTTTTTGCCCTTTTCGACTTCCTCTTGGAAAACGACGTCAAGATGGGTGCAATCAGCATCAACGACATCCGACAGGCCAAGAAATACAAGATCGTTCAACTGTTGCAAGCCCTACGTTCATGGGAAGAGAAACGCAGAGTAACGAACTCTATTGGCAAGGGAGCTGGGACTGGTTCGACTTTCATGGCGGGACCGGCTCAATTCTTCTGATCTTTAGACCTGCTTGATCTGATCCTGTTTATTTATCTATTCATGAGTTCGGATTGCCCACTCATATCTAGCACTTACATTTACATCGGTAGCATATTATTCATACCACCCACCACATGTCGACATTGTTTGCTTGCAGTTTGTTTTCAGAACGCTTTGTCAATCCCAATATATATTTTCTTTGTAATCGTCAATAAATTTTAATATCGAGCGCGACACGCCGCGCGCGCTTAAGCGCGGTACTTTCGTCATTTCTTCTACCTCCGACTGCAATGAGCTTGGATATCGAGAGTCTCGAAAGAGCCCTACTTACAGGAAAATGGACAGATAATGACCAGGGATCGTCGGTGGTGGTCGATCTGACGAAAAACGTCGTCAACGGCGCTTTCCACGAAGTACTAACTTCATCTCCCTCTCGTAATCTCTTCACCATACGCCAATCACTCACCGACGTTTCAGATCGACCACTAGATGGGTGGTTCGCATTCGAGACTCCAACGCCGGAGCAGGAATTTCTGCGGCTGCTCCTGGCTGTAGCGTGTTTGCAGGCGTTCTTACAGGCCAACTGGACGGGACCGGATTTAAATCTCAAGGCTCTCGACATCCTCACAGTACCAGCTGACCTCTCATCTCATGTCACAGAAGAACTTGTGCAACACAGGTCGCTCGCCGAGCTCGCCCATGCCGGCGAACCTGCGTACCACCTTGCGGAACTTCCGGTCCTCCTCCGACTTTCAAAAATATTGCTAGACTTGCCTTATGTGCACTGCCACTCCGCCGCTTGGTGGAGACTACGTGCGTGGTTAGTCCACGAGCATGTTCTGGACGAAGCATCCGCTATACCCTCAGACCTGTTCGCCGCCTTACCGTCTGCGAAAGAAACCTTTGCATCTGATGGCGACATGGAAGGACGGCTGCTTCTCGAGCAAGGTTTGCTAAACCATATTCTTTCCCAGGATAAGGCGGCCGCCGAGTTCTTTGTCCGTGCAGCTCACTCGACGAAGCTCGAATACGAGCTCACCGGCGCCTTGGGAAAGCGCACAAAATTCCAGGAGCACAATGTCACTCAGCTCGTGCTGCTCGCCGAATCGCGCCGTAAGGAGGACGGCTCCGATGCAGAGAAACAGGATGCGTCTGGAAACCCACCGACGTCTTCCGAGGCAGCCGTACCTGAAACATTAGCTCTCAATGATGACACTCTGTTGGAGCATACCCAATTTACATCCTCGTTTCCCGCTGCCAAAGGATCACGCCTTGCCCACCTCGACCCATCATGCCAGCCGCCTCTAGAGCCCCTCGACCAGTGTATTCTTCTCGCTATGTGCTTGAATGTCAGGAATATGTCTCCCGCGCATGGCCTCACCACCGAACAGATGACGCCCTACGTCGACCGGGTTATTGCGCACGCCAGTAACTGGTCAGTGCACACCATGGCGCTGCTCCTTCGGTCTCGCCTCGAAGCTCACCGAACCCGCACGGTGGAGCGCTCGACGCTGCAGCTACAAGCATTGGTCGACCAAATGCCCACCGCCGATTCCACGGTGCAGGAGCGGTTGATGTACATCCATGACCTCTGCATGCCGAGCAAGTGGGAGATGCAGCGCGAGCTGGCCCTGCGTTTCCTGTCTCTGGGCGTGGTCAAATCTGCTTTGGAGATCTTCGAGCGCCTCGAGATGTGGGAAGAAGTTGTCAAGTGTTGGCAGAGCTTGGAGAGGCCAGAGAAGGGCATCGCTGTCGTACGAGACCTGCTGGAGGGTAGAAAAGCAGAGTCTGACGTCGTCATTGCGCGGGAAAAGGCAACGTCCGACGCTCGTAAGCAGAAGCTCGACGCCGCTAGAGAAGCGAAGCTCTGGTGCTTACTGGGAGACCTGGAACCTGTGAACGCCGCGGATCATTATAGCAAAGCGTGGGAGGTTTCCAAACACACGTCCGGACGCGCTATGCGCTCACTTGGCGGATATTACTTCGCTCACGGCGACTTTGCGAACGCGATCGTTTGCCTGCGACGGGCCGTGGCCATCAACCCTCTGCTCTCGCGCTCGTGGTTCATTCTTGGATGCGCGTATGTGAGAGAGGAGCAGTGGGAAGGCGCACGAGAGGCTTTCATGCGCTGTGTCTCTATCGATGATGAGGATGGAGAGAGTTGGAACAATCTGGCTAGCGTTTACCTCCGCATGGGCGAAGCTGGTCACAAGATTGAAGCCGAACAGGAGGAAGATGATAAAGTAAAGCATAATTCAATGCAAACACTCCCCCACGCTGATTACATGTTCCGCTCAGCTCGAATCGAAGACAAGTGGTCTGACTATATCAGCCGACGAAGAAGAGTCCAAGATTCCGTTCACCAACAGGCTTCTAGCCTTCCGCGCTCTCAAACAAGGGCTTAAATTCAGTTATGATAACTGGCGCATGTGGATGAACTACATGATCGTGGCCATGGACGTGGGAGAGCTCTCTGAAGCCTGCCGTGCGCTAGGCCGTGTGGTCGAAGAGCGCAGTGCGAAGGACGGCGCCGCTTCAGTCGACGAAGACGTGCTTGAGCGTCTGGTCAATGCCGCAACACGGGCGCAGCCTAGCGAGGGTGGCGAGACAGACGCGGAAAGTCGACACCCGAACCAAGGTCTCCTACGACAAGTCTCCGACCTCTTCGACAGAGTCATTCTTCCCCGGGTATCCTCTCCACGCATCTTCCGAGCGCGAGCAAGGTTGTTGACCGCGCAGGGTCGGCTGGAGGAGGCTTTGAAGGCCTATCTAAACGCGTATCAGTGTGGCATCGCAGGGACTATTGAGCGGGGTGAGACGGACGTAGATAAATGGAAGGAGGGGGTACGGGAAGTCGAAGAGATCGTGGATCTCTTGAGGAATTTTGGGCCACGGGTGGAAGACTATAAATGGAGGCTTCAGGCACGTAGCGTTCTCCGGACATTCATGGGCCGCACGAAGGACTTCCAGGACGAGCCAGAGTGGACGCGCTTGACCGAACTGCAGGAGGAGCTCCGCCAAGAAGAGTGAACTTCACAAACCCACTTGAATACCTCAAGTGAGGTCGGCAGGCATGTCCTCGTCCGCCACGAGTGTTATGGTTTAGTGATGGATGTGGGAAGCAAGAGTAGAAGATACAAGTAGCTGTACAGCCTGTACGATTGTAGAGCGTTACTGGCTCTCGCGATGATAGAAGCTGCCCATCTGGGCATGAAATGATCCATTCGCGACAATGTGATGGTAAGATGGCGAGATAGGGCTAGCCTACATGTGCACAATACAATGAGTGATCCAGCGAAGTATAGAATTGTGGTCAGGAAAGCATGATGAAACAAGATGCGGGATCTAACCGATAGGTCACCAGTTTAATGCCTGCGCTATGCGGTTTAGGGTGAGAGTTGTCAGAATTTCTGTAACGAGCGCAAGCCCCGGGTGCTTTATGCTCAAGCGAGCATGATATTCGTCCTCTAGCTGTCCTATCTCCCACGTCGCTATTAAGATGCCCTTGCTATCGAAGCACTGTGAGACAATAGAGTGAACACGTCTGTCCGTCCGACCGAGTACATGAGCATGTACCTCTAATCTTTGCGGGGCAATTTTCCACTTGTACTCTTTACCGTTTTGTGCGACAAAATAACGCAGCCTACGGAACAATACAGGGTGATGAAACATCGATCAAAGGCTCAAGAGCAAACGTACGGTTTGCCGTCTTTCCTCTGTTTCAGGAAGTTCGCCATAGATTGTGTAGGACTGTTGCCGTACACGAGATAGCCCGGAGTACGTGACGGGCCGAAGTAAAAGAACGAAGAGCTTGGGCCCATTATGTCAGGATGCTGCTGGGCCCAGGGAGCTTCTCGTGTAAGCTTGAGGAGCAGGTTGGGTGTCTCCTCAATCTAATCGCGGGTGCAATGAGCAAAAATCGGGAGCATCATTGAACTCAACCACATACTGCTGCACTTTGATACCGACGCGACAATTCGGTGTCAATATAGATGTAACAGGATATGTGCGCCGGGGATACTACATACATAGTGAAAGCTGAGCGGCCCTCTAGGTCTTCAAATCGCGTGGGCCAAGGATTTGCACCGAACTGCAGCAATATGTAGGGACCCGACATGGTGTCAAGAATGAAAGAGGGAAGATGGAAAGCGGATCATCCTGAGACATGGTCCCCTTGCCAAATACCTTTCGAACAAGGCTGACCGAAAGAGGAAGGGACGAAGGACGATTAATGTTGGACCACGTGCGCCACGAGGCAAGATTAGCGCCGACCGCGCAATCTGAATATTGAAGGAGGCGCCTCCAAAACGCTGCACAAGTTCTCTGATAATCGAGTCCTGAAACCTGCATACTGGCGAGGACCACAAATGTACCTAGAGACCAATAGCTCACTTGGAACATCGTAGACCAAACAGTGTTTGATACCTGAGGCAATCTGTGTTGAAGACCGGGACCGGTCCAAACTGGAGACAAGCGAGAGAGACCTATGTGAAACATACACTCTATGCGAATGGATTACTGACATAAATTGCCCAACGCAGCTCATGCAGGTGTAATATGAACATAGTGGTGCAGCAGTAGGATACGGCGTGAGTATCATGTATGATACAGCCGAGAGTCTGGGTATCATCATGAGGGTATTATCATCCCGCGCTGATTGTTCGTGGACCGATTCATCAGAGTCTGGAAAGAAGACAGCGGACAACAAAGCATGGTAATGAGAGACACAATTTTTTAACTTCATGATATACAAGGGCAAGATACTCACCTTATACAGGTTACTCGATATTACTCATCCTCCGATGCGGGATGTTGGAGTCGGCTAGTCATACACTGCTCCGAATCAAAGCGATTAGCACTAGGCCCACGAAGATGAGACAGAGTCATCTTACCGTGCACGATACCTGAGAATGAAACACAACGGATGTGTGAGCTAGCGACCAAAAGAAAACAAGCAGTCGTCGCGTACCGTAAAATAGTGTCCAGACAAGCAGGAATGAAAACATGTTATCCTGTCCTGGGTTGACCAGTTCCCAAAGTCCGCCTGCCATATACTTTGCCGGTCTCCCTTTGCACTTAATGTACAAACACGCTGATGTCAAAGCAGTGGAGAAGATGAAGAGAGCAAAGCCCAGCCAGTTCTCGAGACCTAGGATGCCTGCGCCCGCTCCGGCAAAGCACGAAGCGATAAACTTGATGGTGTATACATTGGACGTGTTGTACTGGATGTTTGGAGGATACAGGAGCTGAGCAGCTGTGTCCTGGGAGGTCGCCGTGGACATGGTGGTCGCGGGTAAGGAGAACGACGGTCACGTGAGAGGGGGCTGCGATATTTCTCCGTCTATTTCTGAGTCTGACTCTTTTGTTCGTCTGCCTCATCCAGACCTCTCCCGCAGGGGCAGGTTTTTCTTCGTCCTCACCACCATCATGCACAACCTTCAAGACGGTCGGAAACTCAACGTCGGTGTCCTTGGGGCGACAGGGACCGTCGGACAGCGCTTTATTGTGCTGCTTGCAGAGCATCCTTACTTCGTCATTCATGCACTTGGTGCGTCCGAGCGATCAGCCGGAAAAGCGTACTCGAAAGCGGTCACATGGAAGCAGACGAAGGCGATACCCGCTGCTGTGCGTGACATGGTAGTCAACGAGTGCAAGCCCGAATTTTTTGCGGAGTGCGCGGTCGTGTTTTCGGGCTTAGATGCTGAAGTGGCAGGGGACATCGGTGCGTCAGCTTACATACCTTGAAGTTGTCCTAAATGTCAATCAGACTTCATCCCATATTATAGAGGCTGCATTTCGACAGGCTGAGCTCGCTGTATTCTCGAATGCGAAGAATTATAGGCGCGATCCCAATGTACCCCTCATCGTCCCCTTGGTCAACTCCTCCCATTTTTCCATCATCTCCCAGCAACGTGCTCTAAACAGCCCCCCGCTTAAGAAGGGATTCATTGTCACAAACGCGAATTGCAGTACAACCGCCTTCGTCGTGCCGCTTGCAGCACTCGAGAAGGCGTTCGGGCCCATCGAATCTTGCATGATCACAACGATGCAAGCCATCTCAGGGGCTGGCTATCCCGGGATTCCCAGTCTTGATATCCTCGATAACGTTGTACCCTACATCAGCGGTGAGGAGGAGAAAATCGAGTGGGAGACGCTGAAAATCCTGGGCGGAGTCACCGAGTCAGACGACGGCGTAAAATCGTTCGACATGCATTCCCGCCATCCGTTACGCATCTCTGCGTCCTGCAACCGGGTCCCTGTTATTGAAGGGCACACTGAGACTGTGTCCGTGCGATTCGCACGCAGGCCGCCGCCCAGCCCACAGCAGGTGCGCGAAGCCTTGGTCAACTATACGTCCGACGCATACGCATTGGGCTGCCCGTCGGCTCCGCGCCACACCGTGTTCGTGCACGAAGAGCCCGACAGACCACAGCCGCGACTGGATCGAGATTTCCAGCACGGTGCGGGTGTGTGTGTTGGACGGGTTAGGCAGTGTAGGGTACTGGACATCAAGTTCGTCGTAATGGCCAACAACGTCGCCATTGGCGCAGCGACGAGCAGCATAATGAACGCTGAGTTCGCGGTGATCAAGGGGCTCATCGGATAAGAGAATACAGAGGAGGTGAAGCATCATAGTGTACGATTTAATGGGAGGTTGTGTGGTGTTGTGGATTAGTGTTGGTTCAAATGCGTACTAATTGTCTCAGATAAACATACACTTCACTCGATAAATGCTGAAGCCAGGGGAGCTCCTATTCGAGCCTACGATACTAGGAGGTAAATGTGAGGATCAGAAACTACAAATATATTCCGTGTGTGACCCGCCGTCGATCCCAGACGCGACCCGCTTCGGGCCAAGCGCGACTTTGCTCTCGTCTCTCATCTTCTGCCGCTGCTCTTTCTGCACTTAAGCACCGACACAGGGTATCGCAACCTCTGACCTACGTGAATGGCTGCGGCATCCACATCTACATCGACTACTAATGTAGCAGATGACGTGCCAAACGAAACACTCAAGGCCCTCACCTTCCAACGCTTGCACCCAAAAGCCTATCTCGAACGGTTCCTCGCTGAAAAGGTCAGACCGGACGGACGCGAACCGGACGAATGGCGGGACGTCTCGGTGAATGTAGGTCCGTGCTTGTCTGTCTCGTTCCAGATGGTCGCTGAGGTGATACGGGGTTACACTTCGTAGGATCGATATCGACTGCCGACGGGTCTGCGCTCGTGCGCCTCGGAGACACGACCGTCGTGTGCGGGGTGAAGGCAGAAATTGCAGAGCCGGAGCTGGACCATCCTGGAGAAGGATTTCTAGGTGCGTCTGTGCCATCCTGCACTTTTGACATCTCACGAAAACTCTTTCGGCTCTTTTCACAGTACCAAATCTTGACTTGCCGGCGATATGCTCGCCAAAATTCAAGCCAGGGCCTCCATCTGAGGAGGCTCAGGTACTTTCAGATAGGTTGAACGAGGTGCTGCTTGCGTACGTCTTGATCCCAAGCTCAACCTGTTTTACTTGATGACTTCTAACCTTCGTGTTTTAGGTCGGGTGTCATTTCAACAACCTCTCTCTGTATTGCTAGTGGAAAAGCAGCTTGGGTCCTATATGTGGACGCAACATGCATTAACTATGACGGAAACGCTTTCGATGCGACACTTATAGCCATGGTGGCTGCATTGCAAAATAGTACGTATGGCTCACGTTCTCTTGTACACCACGTATCAAGTTATTTGTCAGCTCGTCTCCCAAAAGCAACGTTTAACGAAGACACTGGACGCACGATATGTTCCCGAAAAGAGATGATCCCTCTGCAAATAGGCAGACATCCACTCGCTGTGTCATTTGGCATCTTCGACTCGTAAGAGTGATCAATACCTCTCTTTCGTCTCGTGTTTACGCGTTCTCACACAGGACACATGTTCTGGCCGATCCGACGGCTTTCGAGGAACCTCTACTAGACACCACTGTCACAGTCACCGTCGATGACCAGGGAGGACTGATATCCGTAGCGCAGCTTGGATTAGGTCTGACGGGTGGCCAAGATGTCCTCTCGAGTTGCATATACGCGGCAAAAGCGCGATGTACAGAATTACGAGGACGGCTTTATAATATACCATGACCACCTGGTGCTGGCATGAGCACGATAGATGCGAGAGACGACAGAACAGACGTAAAGCATGTACATTCTTTCTTATTAGGACCTACGGTACCGGATAAGAACTTAGTATATTGTACCTGATTAACATCCTCTAGCATAAGACAGCAAGATATATAACACCAAAAAAAAGCAGGGAAGCAGCGATAAATAATCAGTAGTTGAGTACTGGAGCTCAGCCTTGGGCCTGGACGTAGGCATCGATCATTTGCATTAAGCTGCCTGTCATGTGGTCCTCAGGAAGCCATTCGCCGTTGGCGACGCAGAGCACCTTCATGCGCTCGTGGTACGTGAGATCGGCGAGGAGCTTGGGGGTGATCAAGAAGTACTGCCCGCTGTCGGGCTGGCAGGTCACGCTGACGAGACTGTCGTGAACGGCACGCTCAGCTCGACTGTCCATACCCTAGGGAGCATACCATCAGCGTGCTGAAACAACATCGATACAATTATTCATTTACCTGGTTGATCTCATCGACCAAGGAGAACGGAGCCCGGGCGTGCTCAGTCAAGCTCATGAGGTACAAGATGGTGGTTAGAGAACGCTCCTGGGAACCGGAACTAGTGAGTACCGCACATACATGCCATAATCATGCGCACTTACCCCGCCAGATTGCCTCTCTGCGGTTAGAGGTTGAAGCCTTTCCTCGTCGCGGAACTTGACTAGGATCTCAATCGCCCATTTATCAAAATCTTCGTTCTGGGCGATGTTGATCTGACCAGCACATCCGATGCCTGATTGAGGAAAACGTGAGCCTAGCCACTAGGGACACTGGATTAACTTACGATCAAATGCGCCAGAAAACTTCTCTCCGATACTGTCGACTAGCTGGCTCAGCGCTGGTTCCCACAGATCCTAACAAAACAATTGGGTTCCATCTATACTATAAGCGTGAACTTGAGACGAGACTTACCCGTGTTCTCTTGATGTTGTGCTCAAGCTTTTGGATCTTCTCGTCTTGCGTTTCAATCTTCTGGGTGAGAGTGGCGATCTGCGACGATAACGAGCTCACGGCTTATTCTCCGATACGCATAGGCTACTACTCACCTCAGCTTGCCGCTTCTTATATGTCTCGACGACACCAGCATTCGTATGGGAGTTGAGTTCTAGTTCGGCTCTCTTTGTCTCCATTTCTCCCAAGATTGAGTTGACAGACCACTCCTCGTCTTCCAGCTTCCCGGCCTAATAATCGCGAACACAGTCAGCACCGATCATCAAGAAGGAAAAGGGAAGTACATGCCTCCTCCAGCTGCTGGAAACGCTGGCGGACCTCTTGCTCAGCACCATCGAGCTTGTCCTTACTGATCAAGAGCTTCGTTTTTGAATCTGTCTTGGCAGCCTTGTACTGTGCGTCCGCTGTCATTCAGATGTTAGCATAAAAAACACACCTGCAAGTCACCCAGGACGCACCTTCCTGGAAGTCAGCCTGTGCCTTGTTCGCCTCTTGTACGCGAGCCTGGTAGATCTTCTCTAAAGCAATCTTCTTAGCCCCAACTTGGAGGTACAATAGTCCACTCTTTGTTGCCTCAGTCTGTTCCTTGATAGCTTCACGGAGTAGCTCCTATCGACGGTGTGAGAGAAGGATTCCTACAAGAAACTATCTTGCTGACCTGATAGCCCTTCACTATCTTTGCACGCTTCATCGCAACGCGTAGGATGTCCTCCTTCAACTTTGCTCGTCCTTCTTCGGCAGACGGGGCGTTACGGTATTCCTCCAAACGACGGGTTGAAGATTCTATCACTCAGGTTAGATTATCTGTAACTCTAGTTCCTGTCCAGACTCACCAATCCTAGTTTTCAGCAATTGCTGTTTACGCTGGATTTCGACTATCTTCTTCAATCTCGCTTGTATAGCGTCCTACGACAAGGAATCAGCTATGAGCTACTGTATACAAGTGACGAACTTACGCCTTCTTCTTTGATCCTCCTGTGATCTTCCTTGAGCTGCCTTTCCTCGTCTGTCAAGCCCTTCATAGCCTCCTTTTGGAGCGCTAGCTCCCCTTGTGCTGCTCTAAGTTGCTGCTCTATATTGCGTTTCGCGTCCTGATCAACTGTACGCGAGAATTAACGTTTCATTTATGAGATAAGCAGGACACCATACCAGTCGCGGCTGAGAAGTTCTTTGCTTGATGGATCTCCCGAGTAGAGTTTTGCGCTAGCCGCTTGCCGTACCTGGAGCGGGACACACTGTTCATAATGTTTCCGATTATGTAGCGTATACCACCGTCACGAGAAAGTCGATCCATGGCACGAGCAGGGTCTACGCGGTTGGGGTTCGCCACAGCCAGCGGCTGAGATACAGATGTCAGTAGGATTGGTTGACCAAGGTGACTGAAATACGGACCGTGCGATGGAGATTCAGTGAGTTCTGTAGGAACCACTCCATGCCGTCCGGAAATTGGACACAATCGATTGCATAGCAGTCGAAACCAAGAGAGTGAAGCTGTATCGATGTCAGTTCACCTCTTTATATCGCATCGAGCTATAACAGCATACCTCTTCCAGGCTGCAAGGTGGTTCGTGGATAGCGGTTTTACGACGATACCAGGTGTTGATACGAGCCGTGCGACCCAATGCTTCCGGAGTATCGGCAACGAGACGATTCAGCAGCTGATAATCCTCCTCGCATTGCGCAATAAAGCACTATGACAACGAACGAGGTTTAGCCAGCCCCTTGCGCAAATATTATAATTCTGACTCGCACCTTCTGATCATTGGCGCCAAAACAGGCTTCGATAGCATTAGCATACCGTTTGTCAGGAACGCTCAGTGACAGGAAGGGAGGTTCGAAAACTCTCATTTTGAATCTCTGTTGGTTGTTTCGGAGCCAGACGACGGTGTCAGCGCAGTCTCTGTCCCACCGCATCAAGTTGTCCAGTTTCTGCGCGTCGGCATTGTTCAGTTTCGACAATCTGTTCACGTGTTACTGGTGGGCATGCTTGGAAGCAGACTATTTGACTTACGCCGCGTTAGCACTGTCAATTCGCTGTTTGATGACAACTTCCTCCTGGACACATCGCCTCTGTCGCTCCTGCAGCTCCTCGTGGAGATCCCTGACATGTCTTATCTCTTCAGTCTTGACTCTCTATAAGAAGTATTGTAATGTCAGCAATGCAGATAGATTCATACAAATGATAACTTGCTCTCATCTCCTCTAACTCAGCAGTGTTCTCTTTCACAGGAGGATTGTCGAGCTCGTGTTGCCACTCCTTCAATTCCTTCGCAAGTTTATCTATTTTCTTTTGACGATCCCTCTCTTCTTTCTTAAGCGAGTCTAGCTCAATTTTCAATTGTTCTGCCTCGTTTTCCTGTTTGTCCGCCCAATGAGACACGCACTGTTGAGTCAAAAAAGAACAGGAGCTTACCAAATTCTCGTTTTGAGTCCATAGTTTCTTCATACAAGCGAACTTCGCTCTGGTTGCGTTTTTCTTGAGTTCACGCTGCTCATCTAGTTTCTGATGCTGTCGCTCTAGTTGCCTATTTCCATAGAAGATATCAGACGACGTGACGATTCCAACACACGGCCCAGACGTACGCCTTCAGGTCGGTGATTGGAGTGTTCTTCTTCTTTAGCCTCTTGACTTTGGCACCCAGCTCGTTCTTGAGATCTTTGAGTCTCAGGTATTCTCTCTTTGCCGCTTGGTACTGCTGGAAGGGCAACATGAGTTCAAAGAACTCGATCTGAAAACACGCATTCATTCAGAGATTAGGCGATCGGAGGACATTCGTCATGTGTACCTCAAGTTCTAGCCTGCGGCGCTCCTGATAGGCCTTGACCTCGCGTTCAAGATTCGCATTGCGCTCTTCTGCCGTGTGGAGCTGCTCACGATCTGTGGACAATTCCTGTGAACGAGGTTAGGCCGGGTCATGCCACAGGTCCAAGATTATGATTTACTTCTTGCCATCTCTTCAAGTCCTTGCCATACTGTATCAGAAGATCATGCCAAGCAGTTAAGTGGGAATTGCCGGCTGCACGCTGCGTTTCGCGCAAAAGTTGTTGGGGAGTCATACGCGCGAATTCTGCTACCTTGTCTTGAGGCAGGAACGAGCTGCGTATGCATTGTCAGGAACTGTTATGGAAAAAACTATTGGATTTACCAAAGATTGGTTACTTGTACGTTGAGCTCCTGCATGCGCGAGTTGACCTCTCTACCGGTGGCAGTCTTGCCGTTGATAAAGTACTGTGAACTCTTGCTGTTGGAGCTTAGCGTACGACGGATAGTGAGGTTGGATTTGCCCTTTGTGCCCTTGAGTTCTATCTCTATATAGCCCTCCTTCTGCCCCAGCTTCACGAAGGAAGACACTTCTGCTGCACGCCCCAGAGTCTATGGAATCGGAGACTATCAACGATAGGGGCCGACGCGAAAGAGAAAGACGTACACTTGGAGGGAAGTTCAGCCCAAGACAGATCGCGCAAGCGATACTGCTCTTTCCCGTACCGTTGGGCCCAAGAATCATGTTTAAGAAAGGGCCAGGGTTAAACTCTACGAAGTCATAGGTAACAAAGTTCTCAAGGCGGATGCGGACAATCGAGCCTGGGATATACCTGCGCAACTGTGAGCTTGGAACGCGTAGATAATTGCGGCATGGATCTCACCCATCTTCGTCGCGTGGCAGCGTTCTCGGTTCCGCCGCGCTCTTGCTCTTGCCTTTGTTGCTACCGGAAGGGTGCGATTCACCGACCGTGTTAGCGCGAGCGCGTTTGCGGCCTTTGGGAGAACCTGCGTCTTCTTCATCGTCAACCTCGTCCCCGTCCTCCCGCTCTTCATCGCTGTCGGCTTCTTGCGCATGCGAAACACGCCTCTCTTCATCATCTCGCTCCTCTCCGACGCGTGCCGCTAGGCCGTGCTTCGCGACCTTCTCCTGTTTGACTTTTTCGGCCTTATCTTGAGTTCGAAGACCCGAGTTCTCTTTCTGAGAGTCATCTGTCGCAGCAGACGGAGCTCTGCGGGCCATGTTTTGTGTTGTCTTCACCCGGGTGGGCGCTGGGCCAGGTTAATTGCTGCAGATGATGGTTTCACGCAGGGACGCGTCCGGATTAGCCACGCGTGTTTTCTAAATTGTGAGTATAGAACTTGGTCAGTAAGTAGGGTCAATGCGCTTTCTAATAAGATAAGCAAGTCCATAAGGAAGGTAAGTATCGCGGTTCTAATATCAATTATCGGAGTGTGAACTTCGCGTCGCACTTGTGGCAACGGTGGCGTGCGTGCCACGGAGCGACAGCCCGCGACGCTTTGAGTGGCATGCCACCACCAAAGACCACCAATTGTTCCGCCCACCAATGACCATTAAGTAACAAGCTGCGAGAAGGAGTGCGGGACTTGCTATCTAGCATCGCTATTCAACGGACCGGCTCAGCGCTCGCCTTTCATCCGTTCCTGATAGTTGCTGCCACATCAACGCTCGAGTCCAAGTTAGCTCGTTTGGACCGGAGATCATAGACCTTGAGACAAAAGGTGAGTGTAACAGTCATGGCGCATAAAATGTGCGATGGTCTGTTCACGCCGAGCAAAGACGGAGGGTTTAGTATAGTGGACTGGCACTAAAGCTGTATATCCGCGTTCACAATGCTGGGACATGCAAAAGCTGACGAATGATGAATAGTATCAGCAAAGAAGCCTTCTGTTCTGCAATATCTGGCCGACATCAGCAAGGTCTGGTAGTGATTGTCCCTGAGTAATGGCTGTATGTTTTCTTCACGAGAATATAGAGCAGATAGACCACATGCATCCAACCTCCGATCGGCTATTGCAGAGTTGGGCCGCCCATGGATAGATCGCACAGCCTGCGGGTGTACATTCTTGTACCACGCATGATGACCACCGTCGCGGTTCAGGTCCTCTATAGCCGGTGCGTCAGAAATTCAATGTTCCCTGCGGGTGACCGCCAAGCTTTTGTTTAGACTGCGACACACAAGTGTATGTTTGGAACATCCGGCGTCGATTGTGAGTGTGTGGTGTATGCCTGAGCTATGGTCAATCCACTAACTTGTCCTTTTTATCGCTTTGTGGCGCATGTACAGATGGACAGCTGTCCCGTAACTGCACTGTACAGATTCCATCCGAACATGATCAGGCTTCGCGAAGATCGCCGGTCGTCAATACCCTACTAGTCTGCTACCAACAGTTGCGCTCAATAGACTACACCCGCTGAGTGACAGTAATCATTCCCTCGCTGTCGAGTCTGGTGGGTACAAGCTGCAGAATGTGCGAATTCTCTAGCGCATCGAGCCTGAGGTTCAAAGTGTTCCTCATGCATCTGCTTCGGAGGCTATCGGCTCACAAATCAATTTTGATCAAAAGATACCACATGTTATCCTTGTGCTGGCATCAGGAGCGCAAGATATACGTAGACGAAAGTGCACAATGAGCGGAGACAACAATGATGTGTGATCGTCAGAACCTGTGAGACTACACAGCCACCGATGCATATGGCTAGCCTGCCAATGGGGCTTTTCTGTCGGAAGTAAGTATCGATGTGTGCGGCATATCGGAGAGCTTGAACTCACGATCTCCCTGTTCCGTAGCGCTCTCATCGTTTATATACCCACCGCAATTGGGGCGCGACGGCGCGAGAGTCGAGAAATTGTTGGTGCAATCTCCCGCCGAGGCACTCAGTCAACATCCGCACTTCTCACCATGTCAAACCCGAGCTGGGCACCGGACGAGTCGGCAAACGACTTGTTTCTCGAGCGTACTTTCATGGCCGGCGATGTCATCTGTGGTTTGGGATACGGTTTGTCACATATATCGCAACAAGCATAATGCGCTCACCTGATCTTCACCATAGGTATTCAGCTCATGATGTACGGTTATTGTGCGGCGTACCTCTGGTCTCGGAGGAACACACGTAGACACTCGCTCTTCCTCCTCATTTATATCACATCCATTTTCCTTGTGGAGACTATTTTTGTCGGTGTTCAAGCGCGCACTGTGCAGATTTGTTACATTGATAATCGTGTAAGTCCTCTGACCACCACGAAGATTTATACTTCAACGGTTTGCTAGAACTACCCTGGAGGACCTTGGGCATATTTCCTTGCCACGCAAAACCTTCCGGTGAACGTGATGTTTGAGGCGACACTCTTCATCATTACCTTCATGTGCGATTGCCTTGTGGTGCGTTTCAAAGTGTTCCGAAAGTCCTCCAAGCCGATGCTCATGTGCACATCCAGTTGTGGCGTTGTTGGATTATCTGGACAGCTTCAGGGCGCAATATAGCCTATATAGTGACTGCATTCCCGGCTCTCATGGTGTTGGCGTCGTTTGGTGAGTGCTCACTTCTCGTGTGGTTCGTCTTGTACTGACCTTCGAACAGCACTGGGTGTCCTGTGGACGCTACAGTCCAGTCAACCGGGCCTCTCATTCTACAGTGCTTTGCCCCTTGCCTATGGAACGTCTTACTATGCCGTATCTCTTGGTGTCAACGTTGTCATCACAATCCTCATCACGATTCGACTATTCCAGTACCGGAGGATGATCATGCGATCTTTGCCAGGAGAGCATGCCGACCAGTACCTCTCACTGGCCTCTGTACTTGTCGAATCCGCTGCCCTCTATTCCGTGTTTGCTCTATTGTTCCTCATAACATATGCAGTGAACAACCCTATGACTCAGATATGGCTAGCAGTCGCACAAGCTACACAAGTATGTTCCCCATAGTGTGCACGATTCTCATCGATCTGACTCTTTTTCAGCAAATATCAACGTATCTCATCATTTATCGCCTCGCCGACGGTAGGGCATGGAACAAAGACACGATGGAGGTCACGTTTACGACCATGCAGTTCGGTGGCCATTCCACCACTCAGAAGACTGCTGCAGACACTGTCTTCGACGGAGAGGGCAATGGTCCAGCCACGACAAAAGCAATCTCGGGACAATCAACTGTCTTCACGCAAGAAATTGATGTGCCTCATTTGTCGAGACCGGCGAGCTCATACAGTGTAATGACGATGGGCAAAAAAGAAGTATCTCCTGTATAAGTAACTCAATAGGTGTGTAATGTTTCAACACTCCATAACCTCCACACTTATTGACCTTGCCTCCAGTCAGTTTGCGTATACCCTCAGCTTGGACAATTCCTCGTGTACGCTAATATCTACGTGTATTTTAACCCGGTTAATCTGGTCGTGTCATTGGTCGAATTGAATATAGAATTTACGCGGGTATAGAGATCCAGGGGAACGGTCAGATCCGAGTCTCAGTTTTGTTCATCTCTACATTGAGGATAGTTAACGCAGTGATAGACGACCAGTACTGTTAGCTTTCATTGGCAAGGCGATCTCCCAAGACGACGGGTGGCGCACAGCGTGAAGTTGTTGACAATCACCGTCAAGTATCGTAGTGCCAGTGACAGCGTGATCGCCAGGCGCCCATTACTTTCTCTCGCTCAACCATCTCTGATATTCATGTTATCTGTCTTCGTCCTGCTCACAGCCTTATGAGCGTAACTAAACGACGCAGCACTGTACATGATCTTTCCAGTCTTCGCTTGCATCCAGATGGCACGCGGGTCGGCAGTTCCAGCAACAACCATCGTCCTCGGAATGCAAAATATGTCGTGCAAGACCGCAGGGGCAACTGGATTGCCCGGGACGCTGGAGGGTCTGGGCAGGTCAAGCAACGACGATCCGTAAGGTCAAATGCAGGAGAACAGGATGAGAAAACGGAGGAATACGAGGACAATATATCTGCGGCGGACAAGGGAAAGGCAAGAGCTCAAGAGGAGGAGGCGGACAATGCTGTGAAAGACCGTCGAGCAGTCAGAAGGAATCTCTTCACGGATGACCTCGACTTCCTAAGTCCCTCGTCTCCGCTTCTAGCAACAGGAAGCGTTACTAGACCTCTTACTTCTGAACTCGACGTGACTGATGTAGCTATACCAGACCCTACATCTGTGAGTGTCTATTTCGATCTAACTGTTTTCTTAAATATTAATCTATATTCTCTAGGACCTGTTGAAATCTATACACTATTTTGCGAGCACGTACTATAGCGAAATGGGGCAACTGCGAGACTCTAGCAGAGAGTATCGCCGAGAGAAGAAACGCAGGAAAATTGAGCGGCTGCAGGCTGAACAAGCAGACACGAAAGATCAGATGTACAGCGAGGAACCTGGAGAACTCGCGCAGGATCACGAAGACAGAGAAGCTGAGGAGGAGGAACCCGAACCCGACGCTCAGGATTCTGAAGGAGAAGCCCAAGACATACGTAGCAACAAGAAGCGCAACAGACGACGGTACAGACAAGAGAGGCCTCACACAGGAACAGACATGTACAAGATTTTTGATGGGTCGGCGTTGATGGCTATGGGTAGGCCTACACTATCACATTTTGACAAGCTATTAACGGAGATGCAGGCATGCTGCTGCAGGAGCATATCGCGAGTACGGTATCGACAAGCGTCCCGGATGGTTGGGAAGAGGCGATGTTAAGAGCGGAGGGAAATGACGGGAAACACTCTGGAGGAAGACGATCCCGAAAGCTGAGAGGTAACAAAACACAGACGACAGAAGGCATAGATGACACTGACGCAGAGTTGGACGTACCATCCGATGAGAATGAGAATGTAGAGGAACATTCTCCTTAGCCACAGTACTGCTAGCCGACGTGTGCCCGAATACTGCAGAAATCAATGAGGGTAAATAAGGGCGAGCGAAGTGTCTACTGCGGTGTAACATGAGCAGTACGTAGCGTGCCGTCCTCGAAGCGTTTTAGGATGTTGTGTTGGAATACTCCTATATCGTTGCCCTCAAATATCCGCAACCTCTCTAACCGTCGGTCTCTGAGCTTATTCTTGGGTAACATACCCGCGACAGCTTTTCGGATGATCTATGTTCGAGTTGAGTGAAAGGTAAAACGCATGACTGCATTAGGACACACCTCGTCGGGTTTCTTTTCCATCATCTCGCTGTACTTGATCTCTTTGAGACCGCCGGGAAACATTGTGTGATGCCGGTACACGATCTGTTGGGCCTTCTTGCCGGTGACCTTCACTTTCCGTGCATTGGAGACGACCACGTAGTCCCCACAGTCCGCTGAGTGACACATTTGTCAATTATCGTGGATATTCGGGAGGCCTGTTATCCAAGCAATAGACTACGTACCAGCTGCGTCAAATATTGGTTTGTGTTTGCCCATGAGGACAATGGCAATCCGCTCGGCGAGCTTCCCGAGAACGCGGTCGGAGGCATCTACATGATGCCATACGCGAGCATACGCTAGGGCGGTCTATAAAGATGTTAAGATGCGAATGCTCGAGGTGAGTAGACTGCACGTACATTGCCTACTGCTTGGGACATGCTCGCTGAAGGTGGTGGCCGGGTGAGACCCTGGAAGCGCCCGTTCAGCGCGTCAAGTCGAACAAGGTGGTGGCGCCGACCTCCTCGACCTGGACCACGACCTTCAATACTTCCCCACGCCACGAACCTTGGCACGTCCTCTGTAAGCCTTCAATCGACTCGCGCGGAGGTGTATAATGTTTAATTCGAATGTTCTGCAGGGTCCAAGGCCTAACATCCACATTGATTGTCCAGCTTGCACTCCGCGCAGTGACCTGCTGAAAACTCCAATATGTCCGGAGAAACATCCAAACGCTCGAACCTCGTAGATGTGTACGCGATTTAACCTTGATGCTGAGCTACTCTGACAATTGAACAGGACTTACCAGCATCTGCACACTCTCCTCTCTGGGCGTTTGGAAGGGACTACAGTCGACCAGATATCTGAGATCTTGCGCGTGCGCGTCCAGCAGCTGAGCGATGCTGCACACCCTTTCGGAGAACCGTCAGACGCGTCGAAGAAGAAAGTAGAGTCGGGCCTAGTCAAGCTGCGTGACGGGGTCATCATCCGCGTGGAAAAGGCAGACCAGGCATTCGTCTTTGCCATCAGCAAGAAGTTCAATATCGATGAAGTGGAAGCTTTGATCCTCCTCCGCTCGTTCCTATATAACGAGGGGCTCCCCGCAACAGCCGGCGGCGCGAGTTCTGCCACTGCCCTCGTCGACGAACTCGTCGATGCCATCACGCCCTTCTACTTCTCAGAGCGACTTTTCGTCCTACGAGTCCTCATCCCTCTATTCCGTGCTAATGCAGGCGGCGCAGAACCAGTAAGCTCAGTAGCGAGCGATTTCCTCCCTCAAATCATCCCAGATGGCGCCGCATATGCACGCACATTGATAGAAGAATATCTCCGTAAGACGAAAGCGTTGGTGCCGGAGGGTGCAAATATCGACCCCCGTAAGGCTGCACAATGGGCAAAGCAAAATGCCAAGGAACAGTTGGTTCTACTCGAAGTACTCTTCTGGACAATGTGGGACTATGCCTCCTGCGACGGCCAACTGGTCGTGCAAATCTACCAGGCTGCTTATGGGAGTAACCTAGGCTCGACACAAGCTAATTCCACTCTACTTTTGGACGACGAGGGCTCACAAATATTACAAGACAGTGCGGCGCTGTGGATCCTCATCATGATAGAGGTGCTCGAGCTGGAGCGTGTAGCCGCCCCCGGAGGCATCGAAATATCGGAGAACCCGGTTGACACAGCAATTTACTGGTCATCCCCAGAATCTATGCAAGAGATACATGAACTAGTAATAGCGCACCCTGACAGCCAATTTGCCTGTGCCTATACAGGATGGACCTTCTTCTTGTCGCGATTTGTACAAGTGTGTACGACCCTCCAAGAGCTTCCCGCGTCATACATGGCTTTCTATGAGACCATTGTTCCACCTCCGGACCGCTCGTATGCGAAAGATAGGGAGCCGGTATACACTGCTATGGCGGCAGGATGCTTGGCTCCAGAAGCAGGCCTATTCTCGCTCATGCTGACTCTCACAACAAATTCGGCCCTATTTGTCACCTCCCTTGCTTGGAAGACCGGTTCCACTGTGACAGATCCCAATGCTGTTGCATATCGATCTGTTCTGAAAGGTAAGCAGTGATTCTTGCTTATATTGCTAAACTTATCCATTGTATTCAGGGCTCATAATTGCTGTCGTGGAGCTCATGCCAGTGGAAAACATTCCAGATTTTGAATCCCTGGTCGAGCTATGGGTTGCTCTGTTCGGCAGGAGCGAGAGCGCATCAGTAGCCGGTATCTGCAGGCAATTCTGGCAGGCAGATTGGACGCAAGGGATTGCTCGGAGAGCCATCTTGGATGTTGCGCGTACAAGATTCCCCATACAATGCAAGCCATTAATTCGGTTGTTGCGTTCCATGACCGCATCAGGCTTCCTTGACACAGATCCCCTGTCTACCGCGGACCATGGATTCGAAGGAGAGTCTCCCAACGACGATCGCGAGTTATGCGCGCAACACGTCCTCTTCTATCTCGACAAGCTGCCAACGTATACCCAAGTCATCCCAACTGCTGCCTGCACGGGCTCACACGCACTGTACGAGAAACTGCCAGAACGATTGATATCATCCACAATCTCGACGGGGCCAACATATACCAACCTGCGCCCGATCAAGTTGCCTGGCGGGTCTACCTTGCCAGCCAAGTCTGTTGGCCGTTTGCTCAATGGAGATGCAGGCGACATTATCGTTGTTGCTTGGCAGCACGAGCACTCAGGGTGGAAAATCCTCCTCGAGATTTTGACCGACTACGTCAACCGGAGACGGAAAGCCAGCAACGACGGTTATCATGATTTCTCTTTCGGACGTGCGGTCGGCGTGCAGCCTCAAGCTCTACGTTTGGAGGACATAGGGGTTGAAATTGAAGGAGATGGTGATGATGGATTGGTCACAGACGTACTGGATCTTGTCCGGGGCGTCGTGCAGGATCATGCAGAACTAGCCGAGCGACTTCTTGAGTCCCTGGAGTCTGGAGATTCTGTTGTATCCCATTCGATGTTGGAAGCCCAGCCTCCGGATCTCGTCCAACTCACGACTATGATTCTAGACGATGCTCTTTCACGGGCTTCTCCACAACATCGGAATTCTCCTTGCACCCAGCTGATCACTTCGGCAATGAGCGTGCTTGCGGCTCTCCTAGCATTGCCCAAGTACTCCAACCGTGTATGGCTGTATATCCGCTCGACAGCATCTCTGTTTGGGTCAGAACGCTCGATTGGATTCACTTCTACCGTTCTTGCAGCTGAACGTCTCACTGGTCACTACACGATGACATTGGCGCTGCTACACCTCGTCCGGCAGCTCTTCAACGAGGCATCCTCGTCGGTCTTGACGATATTACAAGAGAGCCCCCGCCTGCAACAAGTAAAAGAGGAGGTGTTGATGCGAGCGGCTCGCTTTGTTCACTCAGAAATCTGGGTGGAGCACGCCGGGTGGAAGTATGCTCAACTTGGAGACCGTTTCGAGATTGGTCGTCGCGTGTCTACCTTCTACACAGACGTCTTGAAGCATTCACCTCCGGAACTCAAGGATGGTCCCTTCGTCAACCTCAGCCAAGCTGTGACCGAAGCTCTCGTCTCCCGCGCCACGCCCTCAGCCGTCAACCCCCTCGTCTTAGCCCTCACTACGTCAAGCACTGTATTGAACATGCTCTTCGCCTCTCGCAGATATGGAGATGCGCGTCGTCTTATTTACATGCTGGAGTCCCACCTTCTCCTGATTCGCATGCTTTTGAACTACAAGCAACGGTCACCGATCTCCACGAAACCTTGTTTGCTGGAACAAGCGCTGTGTACCCGTGCCTCTACGAACGCTAGCTCTCTGGACGCGGGCTCGTCTAAGGTGGATCCCGTCGACGCGTTGGCTACGTATGCCAAGGAAAGAGGAATGGGTTCTGCCGTCCCCGTAGAGGCTGTGGAAGTGCTGTTCGCCTTGTGCTCATCGCTATCGTGTTACGAAGGTTCTGCACCTACGATCATTGGCCACTTGTCCGATCCTGAAGGGACGGTCTCGTCGCTTGTGAGGATAGTCCTGCACCCTTACGATGACGCTTTGCTGCGCAACGCCGTTTGGAACTTCATCACTCTTGCTGTCGACAAAGAACCTGCGTTGGCTGGCTTGTTCGTGACTGGGCAGTTCCGCAACCCCAGTGTCAAGGGTAAAGAGAAAGCTACTAGCGATGCAAACGGCGCTCCGAAGGCGGTCAGCGCGCTCAACGTTGCCTGCAATATGCTTGAACAATGGCAAGAGCTGTGGGAGTTAAACCCCCAATTACTAGCCTCGCTCCTACGATTTTTGGACGTTGTTTGGGAACATAGACACGAGCACAAGTCTTCTTTGGCTGCCATCCGTCAAAACGCCGATTTCTTTGGCCATCTGGCCTCTATTATCAAGGAAGAGTTAGGACCCATCCCCGATTACAAGACCGAAAATTTCATGTTGGTCGACGGTGTTCAACACTCCGACTTGCATGAGGGCGTCTCTGCTCACTCCTACCGCACCATCGTGAAGGCTCACGCCGTGCATATACTGGCTCTAGATATCCGTATGGCTTCTCCCTCGCAAGCCGCTAGCTCCTCCACGAAGCCAGTCAGCTATACTTCAATTCAAGAGATCTTCACAACAGAGGACGAAGTGACGGAACTCATAGCAGAATCCGCTTCCGGAGCATATGATCCTACGCTCTATGACGAAGCAAAAGTACTCATCGAAGGATATTTCCCCACTCTTTCTCTGGAGCACCTTCGTCTGCAGGACCCTTTGGTTGAGAGGGAGTTCGGGGATGAGTTCACATTCTCTCCCACCTTACTCCAGTTCCGACTCCAACCCTACTCTGTGATGTTGGAAGAGAGAACAGACGACTTACTCAAGATCTTGTCGTCTATCAATCTCAATCTGTCCCTGGCTCAAGCTCAGATGACGTTGACTGAATCCTGGCAGCAGTTGTTACTACAGGTCGTCCCATTCCTTCGGGGGAACACAACAGTCAGGCCGACCTTCATGTTGCTTGCATCGACCATTTCAAACGACATAGCAATAGAGAAACGACTGGGGGACATGATGTCAGCCATACACAATGCACGTCTATCCCTCCTTCTCGCTTTGCTGGAGGTGGCATGGTTCTCTACAATCGACACACCGGACGAGGTGAAACACTTCATCGAGCTTGTCAACAACGTGCGCGGGATCGTACTGAACGGATACCAACCACCGGCCAAGTCATTCTTAGGTCAATTGACAGTGCCTTTCCACCGGCCGCTCCTTCAGATTGCTTATTTCTGTACGCGACACGCGAGGAGCTTGAATCGCAGACCCAAAGCACTCAACGCAGATCAACGCTTGTGCGCAGGCGGAATGCTGGAGACGACCCTCAATTTGGTCATCGGCGCCTTGCGAATCGTCTTCGATGCTGCTCTTCGTAGCCTCGACGTCGACTTGGACCAAGACATGCAGTTGTTGGTGGCTGTCTTTGAGCAGGCTACTCGCCCAGATTTGAACCCTTCCACCGTCTCTTGGTTGACGAAATGTCAAGAGACCGATGTCGTTCGGGTCAGCTTGCAATTGTCTAGCCGTATGGACGTCGTAGGCTTCTCAGACCTTGGCTTGCTACGGACGCGTAAACAACCTCTGTACGCTCCTCACGTCTTCATCTTCCATATGGCGCTGGCGGGAGTACCATCGGCTGCGGAAAGACTAGCCAGCGAAGGGGTGCTAGCAGCTTATGCAGGGAACAGCATCAGCAACGCGATTAGCTCCGGCCTTCTGGACGTCGTTCTACCCGAGCTACCTGGGGAGCGAAATCCAGCACACCAGTCATACTGCTCGATGCTTGCCGTTGTATCCGGCGTGACAATAGCGTTGAGCAGTCATGGTCGATACTTCGTCTCCGACGTATGCGGATTGGTGCAGCTCTACAGCGAACAAATCCATCGAGCGCTGTCATGGACCATCGGCGACACGTTGACGCTTGCTCTCTTGGACGAAATTGAGCAGAGTGTCACTCTGTTCTCTGCCATCGCTATGACCTCCAGGGCAAGCGGAGACAACGAGGCGGTCAGACGGACGTTGAGCATGTTTACGGCAGACGCTTTGTTGCTGCTACAACAGCTCAATTATGCGTTGACACACCACAATCACCTCGCTAGCTTGTTTGAACCTATCACAGCCGAAGAACGGACAGCGTACGAAACAGACAGCAGCAATGCTACGTCCGCCGATGCGTCGTCTGATATGGTTGACCTCGTCAAGAGACCCTTCCTTGCTCGTCTCGTTCACCGACTGTTCAAAATATCGGGCTCTATAGTAGCCGCGTTGGTCAACATCAGCAGAGGGGAGGATGTGTTGCGCAAAGAGCCAGACGAGTGGTCAATAGATCAGGCCTTAATTGTTCCTGTGAGTGTTAATTGTATCGCGACTATTGTCCAGTGTCTGATTTCAATCCAGCATACGAAAGTTGTCTTGGGAGAGCCTACATCCCTAGGCACTCTTCTCGAACTCGGCAACTGTTCTCTCGATGTTCTTCGGCGATTGGTCGATCGTCCTGCTGGGCAGAGCCTTACAATTATCCGCTCCCCCGAGAAACCCTTGGACGTTCAAGAGACTGTCGCCACACTAAGACGGAACTTCGAAGTAGTAGCTTTTTACGCCGTGACACAGCTCGCTATGTGGTTGTCGAAGCCAGAATTCGACAGTAGCGCGCCGGAGATGGATGTTGAAGAGAAGCTGGATATATCGGAGAAGGATCGGAGGATTGGACGGCGTCAGTCGTTGACTATGGCGGAGAGGCTAAGACGGGGGATGACGGGGGATATGGCAGTTGATTTGCAGAGCCTTTTGACAAGGGCAAAACCCCTCATTGCGAAGACCGCGACGATAGTAGGGGAGAAGGAGGTGGATCTGACCGCAGTGCTTGCTCGCTTTGTTCAAGAACGGATTATGGTTCCTGCTTGAGTAGTGTCATGTATTTGTATTTGTTCGCATACTATCTAGTTTCATTGCTGTCTCTGATCGTTCATTGAAGTGTCAATTTATTCGTATGATGTCGCGCCGCTTCTCTGCATGCGCGAGAGGATATAATATGACGAAATACAAAGATAAAACGGTAAAATACAAGATATCTGAGTGCCTGATATTGGAAATGGAAAGATAGTGCCTATCGTAGCTCCTTTGGGGGAATCCACTCTGGTATCTGCCCCCACTCAAACTTCTTACTCTCAAACGCATCCCTCGCCTGTTTTGGCAATATCTGCAGATAATTGTCCGGCAACAAAGCATCGTACTTATCCACACCGGGTTTATACCTCGACGGCGTGTTGACAAAGTCTGGCTGTGTGGTGTGCCCTCCTCCAGGTCTAGAAGTGAGGTTTGTTGTAGTAGCGAGAGGTTGCGGAGTATGAGTGGTCCCGAAGGCAGATGTCGGTTGTGCCACGCTGACAAACGCCGACGTGGGTTGGGCGAAGGCTGAAGTGGTTTGAGGGGTGCTCAGGGCAGTGGGGGTGCCGAATGCAGACGTGGATGCCGGTGGGACCGAGCTAAAAGCTGAGGGCTGGCTTGGTTGTTGCTGTTGCGCGCCCGCGCCGAACGCAGATGGCGTCGAGCTGAACGCCGAGCCTGTGTTCGTGGCTCCAAACGCTGACGGTGTCTGAGCGAATGCGGACGGCGCGGCAGACGTCTGAGATGCTGAAAGCGCACCGAAGGCGGACGGCTGCCCAAAGGTCGATGTCGACGCTGCGGGCTGTCCGAACGCTGACGTGCCTGCAGGAGTTGGTGTTGTCCCGAAAGACGACGTGCCTGCAGGAGCTGGTGTGGTTCCAAAAGACGACTGGCCGAACGCGGAGCCTGTTGTGGTGGTATTGGGTACATTGTTTGCAGCACCCAAACCGAATGCCGATGGCTGGCCCGAGAAAGCTGAAAACCCTCCACCGCTGCTACTGCCGGCACTTGCTGCTGCAACTCCCGGAGAACTGAATGCTGAGAAACCACCACTACCGCCACCAAAGGCACCCGTTGCCGGCTTCAGTACGGATGATGGTTGAGACGTCTGTCCAAAGGACGACTGTCCGAACGCAGATGCAGTCTGCGCAGGTTGTCCAAACGCAGAGGTTGTTGGCGCTGGCGCACCGAATGCTGATGTAGCTAGCTTTGGCTGCCCGAACGCAGATGCTGACTGCGCTGGTTGTCCGAACGCTGAGGTTGTAGGTGCGGGCTGACCAAATGCTGATGTCGTTTGTGCAGGCTGGCCGAAGGCAGACGTGCTCTGGGCTGGTTGCCCGAAAGCAGACGTGGATTGCGCAGGTTGTCCGAAGGCGGACGTAGTTCCCGCAGGTTGCGCAAAAACTGATGTTGTCGGTGCGGCCTGCCCAAACGCGGAGGGCTGCCCGAAGGCAGATTGCCCAAAGGCTGGTTTGCCAAACGCCGACGTCGTTGACGCAGCACCTCCGAACGCAGACGGTGTACCCGCAAATGCACCGAAACCGGTAGGTTTCCCAAAGGCCGACGTCCCTGCGGGCGAACCAAATGCCGACGTCGACCCTGTATTGCCGAAAGCTGAACTTGCAGGACCGGCTGCAGATATCGACCCTGACGGTGTGTTACTGGTCGCCTGATTAAACAATTGCCGCACGTTGGACAACGCTTGACTGAACGTCTGTTCTGCGCTTGCTATTCGTTCCGATTCATACTTCAGCTGTAGCGAAATGTATCTGATTATCTGCTGTCAGGTTGAGACCTAGCACACTCCGACGCACATATTCTTGGATAGCGCCCGTTTTGGCTGCCGTCGCAGCCTTCACGCGTAGCTCCTCTGGGGACTCGTCCAGTCCCGCGATTAGAGTTGGCTGGAACTTTGCAGGACCATATGAGGTGAGCGGCCATATAGGCCTGTCGATGCTCGAGGTAAGGTCCTTTGTCATGGATTCAGCTCTGTCATAGTAGAGGTGGTAGTCGATCATGTCAGTGTCCATCATAGCAGGCAGAAGAGAGCGGGGCGAACGTAAAGCTGAGAGGCGCGGTCGAAGAAGAAGTTGACCCTCCGGCCGACCATGTTTGATCTGCGGTATAGCGGGTTGAGCTCAGGCCCTAGCACGAATTCTGACCGCTCGCTTACTATTGAACCCTCCTGGTCTTTGTGCATCACGCGGATGTTCGTTCCTGCACTGGTCCCCGAACCTGCAGGTTCCTCTCAAAAAGTACTGACATACAGCCTATTAAATATCATCAGCAAGTCACTATCGTTGTCCTCTGCGAAGAGCATAGAGACGTACCATGATGAACGTGAAGCTGTGAGGCCGGATATAGGCGCGCGACCTCTACTAGCTTGAGGCAAGCGTTTAAGAAAGTGGAAAGGACCCCGACCACCTCCCGTGAATGAACGCGTCGAGGAGTACTCCGGTCACTCTAATACGCAGTCCTCGACTTGACTGGCCTGACCACCATCACTCGAGGTTCTTCCTGTTCCTCCTCTACCTCACGATCTGAGACGAAGGACAGTTATTTATTCTACTGTATACCGCAAATTCTGTACGCGACCAACTTTAGTCCCCCAAGAGCTCCAGATCCACCTCTTGGTGTACCTACTAGCCACCACCAACGATGAAGACAGAGGATAACTCGCAGGCACCTTCAACCTCCTATGCAACAACTCAGTGGAGTGCTACAAGTCGTAAGTGTTATCTCTCTCCTCTATTATCTCACACTGATCTCGTGTCGATCCACAGAAATACCAATAGACCCTGCTTTGCAGCAGCAACAGCAGTCTCAACCTAATGCGTGAATAGCACCGTCATCCCCCTCGTGATTGGCACAGTTTAACAATATCTGCAGGGCGTATTATCAGCAGTACTATCAACAGTACAGCCAGTATCAACACTATGTGCCACAACAGAACACTCAACCTGTTGCCCCAATTGCGAGACCAGCCCCACAGGCGGCCACCACCATTGACACGACAGATGTCAACAAGCTGAACGATGCGTTAGGGAGTGCGGGTGTAGATCTTAGGGTGAGTGCACTCAACTCTCCCATTATTTGACCGACTTATTCTCTCAGGCCGAGGAAGAAACTCTACAAAGGTCATTTGACCAGTACCACGCATATCGCCCCTACGAAGACCGTAGCCATAAACAACCCGCGAAACCAAACTTTGACACACGATTTCTTGGACCAAAGATCCGAGAGATTGCGAACAAGCATAAAGTAACGAAGGTCCCAGAGGACAGTGTCAACTACTTGGCGCTTGCTCTTCGTTTCCGACTACAGGAGCTCGTAGAAGCCATGATTGCAGCATCTGCGCATCGGACGGACGCGCAGTTCGAGCGTCCTGCGTCATTCTACGAAGATGGGACTCCAATGTGGAGTATTGTGGTACAGGCGGACGTCGCAAGACAGCTAGCAGCGATTGAAAAGGTCGAGAGGGAAGAAGAGATGAAGATCAGAAGGGAGCGGAAGGAGCGACAAGATGCCCAGGCGGCGCACGCCGCTCAAATGGCTGCTCAGGTGTCGGGTACGGCGATGGCGGTCGACGGTGGAGAGTCAGAGGAGGGACCTAAGAAGAAAAAGAAGAAGGCGGACGGACCAGGCGTGACGGCGAGGAACATGTCGGAGGACGTCCGGAAGAAGATGT
The DNA here is from genome assembly GCA_011032875.1 of Phlebia tremellosa. Taxonomy (NCBI): domain Eukaryota; kingdom Fungi; phylum Basidiomycota; class Agaricomycetes; order Polyporales; family Meruliaceae; genus Phlebia; species Phlebia tremellosa. The sequence goes on along the minus strand of JAAIFI010000185.1, from coordinate 8,044 downwards.
CGAATGCCGTGGCGAGCCAAGCTGCGGGCTTGGGCACGGGCAAGTACGCATGGATGAACGCGAGCGCAGCGGCCCCTGCGCCCAAACCGAAAGCTGCTCCGTCTACCTCGTCAGGGAATTTGAGCCCTGCGACCACAACTGCCCCCGCAGCCGGCACTGGTTCCAGCTGGGCAAGACCTTACGTACCTGCAAAGTCCTCGCAGTCTACCTCAGCAACTAGGGAGGATGACAACCGGAGAACAGTCACGTTGAAAGACGCCCTATTCGTTATTGAGAAGGAACGGGGGCATGGCGGAGGGAAAGGGTCTGCTCGTGGGTGGACATGAGCATCTCGCAAGGCGTTTATTTTCGTATACTCTGGTTAGGCATCTCCAGCCGGTGCCATCCTTCCGTGTTGTATACCAGTCTCATTGGATGACAGAACAGGGATGGAATTGCTACGGGATGTTATTTCCATTCCTTAAGCTTCTCGTCATTGACTGAGCGCCTGCTGCATTGTCTGCGCGTGTCTTCTGGATGTCAATGTCTTCTGCCGACTTGCTTTCATCCTCCCTGGTATGTCCTCCGAGGCGGTTGATCTGAACTCTGCTCGCCGATGACCGAGTCTCCCGGGAGACTGAAATAGGTATGACAAGCCGAACCTACGTACAGCAGCGGCTCGGGTAGAGTATAAGTGACCACGACGCTCGTCGGCCAAAATGCCGCCAGACTTTGATCCCCTGTACTGACACCACTCTACCACCAACCACCATCTACTGGGACAACCTTTGAGCAGCATGCCACCCCTTGCCAGCATCCGCCCCTCCAACCTCGCTGCCGGCAGTGGGCTCACATATCGCCCCGTCGCTGTTTTCGTGGGCGGGACCTCCGGAATCGGCGCAGGCATGGCTCGCGCGTTCGCCAGGCATCGCAACGGCGACGCGCACATTATCATCATCGGTCGGAATCGCGCCGCCGCTGAGGAGGTCATCGCGTCGTTCCCCAAGCCGACCGGCAAGGAGCAGCATGAGTTCGTCGAGTGCGATGTTACGCTGATGCGCAATGTACGCAAGACGACGAGCGAGCTTGTGGAGCGGCTGCCGAAGGTCAACTTCCTCGTCCTGACGCAGGGGATGATGACCATGAAGGGACGGGACGAGACGGACGAAGGCATCGACCGCAAGTTGGCGTTGCATTATTATTCGCGGTGGAGGTTCACATACGAGTGCGTACCCTGCTTTGATATATGGTTTTACCGATATTGACAAGCATTTTCCATATAGTCTCATGCCCCTCTTGCAAAAAGCGAAAGACGCAGGCGAGGACGCCAAAGTTATGACCGTGCTTTCCGCGGGCGTCGAAGCGGGTCCGATTGACCTCGACGACCTCGGACTCAAGAAGACGTTTTCTCTCTATAATGCATCACGAGCTATGTCATCGTATAACGATGTCATGGTTAAGGTACGTCACATCTTGATTCAAGTCATTCCGCAACACTCATTTTTCCCGACATAGACCTTCGCCGAGAAACACCCCACAATGGCGTTCACACACATCGCGCCAGGCGTTGTGCGCACCGGGCTTACCTGGGGACAGAGCGGCGACTACCTAATGCGCCTCTTCAAGCCAGTCACCTCCGCCATCGGCTACCTTGCAGGTACCTCTCCGGAGGACTGCGCCGAGTACATGTGGCACGGACTCTACTCCGGTAACAAGGGCGCGTTCAGAAGGAACCAGCGCGGAGACGATATTGGCGACAAGGGCCTGTTCTCGTCGCCCGAGGTGATGAAGAAGCTGTGGGAGCATTCGCTGGAGGAGACGTCACCCCGCGCGTGAGATATTTGTTCATACCTTATAGACTGTACGTCGCTGTCAAGGCTGTATTCTGGGACACTGTATATTAGGACGGATTCTTCCTTCTAGTTATTAATGACTTATCCCCCATTGCTTCTAGCGCTTTGATAGTGGGCCTGGCGCTTGGCGTAGCATGCATGTTGGAAGTATACCATCATCTTCCTCTTTCACGAAGTACTCGCTATGTCTAAAAGTTCCCAGAAACGTTGGTAGGTAACTGACTTTCCTAGTCTCACAATTTCTGTGCTTATCAGACATCCCCAGGCCTCTCAAGCGTCTGTTGTCGAAGTTGCAGATATGCAACCGGTCCGGCAATAGTAGCAAGTGCGTGACTACCAAACCCTGCTGGTCTCCAAACTGAAGCCTCTGGCGCTGGTTCAAGGTCTGAACTGACAGCCCCTTCTTCGGCGACTGGATCGTCTGACCAGGCAGAAGGGACCGGACCCACAATCGATATCCTCCCTGAGCTTTTGGACATCATTTTCGACGCTGTCGCACCTCGCCGCAGCACAGTTCTTGACGAATCTGTATCGGGCAGTCTCATTGCTTTCGTTCACCTCGATAAAAGCGACATTGCGGCTGCGTCACTCGTGTGTCGCAAGTGGAGAACAGCGGCCCTCCGCCACCTCTTTCGCGACATGGTCTTCTACTGCGAGCCTACCAGTTACGAAACACCGGCGGGCGCCAGTTCTGTACACGACGTCAAAGGCGGTCTGTGTCTTCTCTTACAGTTTCTTCGCTGCTTTCCTGCGACTTGCCGCTGGATCACGCACCTCTCGATAGTGGCTCCTTGGCGGGAGCTTGCGCATGAGGCCAATCATTACACCCTCGACGCGCGACAACTCTCATCGGTCCTCCATCAGCTGACAAAGCTACACACGCTAGTTTTGCTTCGTGGAACGGTGAACTCTAGCCTTAAACTACCTTACTTGAAAGATGTACACATCGTCCTCCCGCATGCTGCTCCAGATGGAGTGTTTACCACTCTCAACGCTTTCTCTACGGTTCAAGATTTGCACCTCCACCTGGCTCATTCTATAAGTCAACCTTCCGATACCGTAATCGATGTCCGTGCGGTCGATACCTTATTCCTTCACGGACTTTTTACGATGAACAAAACTGCGAAGTTACTATCCCGTTGGCTTTTCGTCGTGTCCCTCAAAGGACTCGTTATCGCGGATATTCATCTATTCACTGATATCGACGCGGACATGTATAGCGCTCTCAAGACCTGTTCAGCGAGTTTGCAGTATCTCGAACTTCATTTCTCTCTCATAGACCGCGGTGCGTTTCATTGTGTTTTTGGAACAGCCATAGCGTAGTTCTGACGTGCAATCTTAACCTTTCCAGACCTGAAACCGACCCTTCTTCAGATGCCCTGGCCTAGGTTGCACACCTTCGTCTTCAGTATCCCACTATCTTTCGAAAAAAGCGAACGGTCCAACTGGCGTTCCTTGAGCGAATTCGCTGCCACTCTTACTTCGTGCCCTGTGCTGCGCACAATAAAGATGACCATAAAGGTTGTTTCGCCCCTTCCGTCTAATATGGAATCATGCACCGACGATGTAAGTGCTCTTAAGAATATATTCGACAGCTTACCTGCATTGGAGCGTTTCATCGTTAATGCACAATCTATGATCGTCGGTCACGTCCATCCTATCGGCGCTGGGATGCGTCAGTGTTTTATAGACCTCTGGCCAGCACTGCACGAGAAAGGCGTGCTGTCCTTCGATACTTGAAGGCTGCCAGTCCTCTGCCGCCATTTCTTCTGAAGTCCGGGTGAACACGAGGAGAAGATGGGGGTTTTGTGCGGGAATATCAAGAACTGTAATAACAAATTAGTTTCTATAGCAAGCATTTAGGGCAACATGTGTACATCAGGATCAGGAATCGTTTTTCACAAGATGTTAAATAGCCACAAGAAATTCACCGCTCGTTTCGCGCAGCGCTCCGTTGACGCCTGGCGCACCTTGAAAGTTTACCACCATCATCTACGCTTTGTGCACTGAAAGGTATCACTTAGATTAATCTCCTACAGGTTTCGCTGTTGTCCGTTTATTGGCATATTGGAAGTATACCATCATCTTCCCGCTTCACATAGTACTCGCTATGTCTAAAGGTTCCAAGAAACGATGGTCGGTAACCGACCTCCCTAGTCTTGCACTTTCTGTGCTTATCAGACATCCTCAGGCCCATTAAGCGTCTGTTGTCGAAGTTGCGGATATGCAACCGATCCGGCAATAGTAGCAAGTGCGTAACTACCAACCCCTGCTGGTCGCCATACTGAACCCTCTTGCACTGGTTCAAGATCTGAACCGACAGCCGTTTCTTCGGCGACTGGACCGTCTGACCGGGCAGAAGGGACCGGGCCCACAATCGATATCCTCCCTGAGCTTTTGGACATCATTTTCGATGCTGTTACACCTCGCCGCAGCAAAGTTCTTGACGAATCTGTATCGGGCAGTCTCATTGCTTTCGACCATCTCGATAAAAGCGACATTGCGGCTGCGTCACTCGTGTGTCGCAAGTGGAGAACGGCTGCCCTCCGTCACCTCTTTCGCGACATGGTCTTCTACTGCGAGCCTACCAGCTACGAAACACCGACGGGTGATTCTGCGCAGGACGTCAAAGGCGGTCTGTCTCTTCCCCTCCAGTTTCTTCACTACTTTCCTGCAACCTGTAGCTGGATCACGCACCTCTCGATAGTGGCTCCTTGGCCGGAGCCTGCGCATGAGGCCAATCATTACACCCTCGACGCGCGACAACTCTCATCAGTCCTCCATCAGCTAACAAATCTACACACGCTAGTCTTGTTCCATGCAACAGTAAACGCTAGCCTCAAACTACCCTACTTGAAGGATGTATATATCGTCCTTCCACCTCCAGATGGGGTATTTACCACTTTCAACGCTTTCTCTACCGTTCAAGATTTGCACTTCCACCTGGCTAGCTTACAACGTCAACCTTCTGATACCTCAATTGATGCCATTCTGGTCAGCACCTTGTTCCTTCACGAGGTTACAGAGATAGGTAATCCTGCGAAGTTACTATCCCGCTGGCCTTCCGTTGCGTCCCTCAAGAGACTCGTTATCGGGGATATTCATTTGTGCTCTGCGACCAACGAGGGCATGCATTGCGCTCTCAAGATATGTTCTGCAAGTTTGCAGTACCTCGAGCTTAATCTTTTTACTATACACCGCGGTGAGTCTCATTGTGTCTGGAACAGCCATACGGATAGATCTGACGTCCAAACGTAACCTGTACAGACCTGAACCCAAACAGACCTGAACCCAACCTTTCTTCAGATGCCATGGCCTGAGCTACGCACCTTCGTCTTCAGTATCCCCCTATCCTTCGAAGGCGACCGGTCCAACTGGCTTTTCTTGAGCCAGTTGGCCGCTACTCTTATTTCGTGCCCTGTGCTACGCACAGTAAAGATGACCATGAAGGTCGTTCCGCCACTTGCGTCTAGCGCGGAGTCATGCACCGACGACATAAGTGCTCTTAAGAATATATTTAACAGCTTACCTGCATTGGAGCGTCTCATCGTGAACGCAGAGTCTATGTTCTATTTCTGGCCTATCGGCGCTGGGCTGCGTCAGTGTTTCATAGACCTCTGGCCAGCACTTCATGAGAAAGGTGTGCTGTTCTTCGATGCGTGTATGTCATCAGTTCTCTGCCGCAAAGGATTCTGAAGTCCAGGTGGATACAGGGAGAACACGGGGAATTGTGCGGGAACATCAATCACTGTAGCAATGGAACATCATGATAGTACTGTATGCATCTAGGAATCTCACATATGTATATCAGGATCGGAAATCGTTGTTCACAAGATGCTTAAGAGATTTACTGCTCGTTTCGCTGAGCGCGCTCCGTTGACGCTTGGCGCATCTTGCAAGTTCACCACCATCATCTACGCTTTTTCCACTGAAAGGTATCACTTAATTGAATCTCCTGCAGGTTTATCCGTTGTCCGCTTATTGTTATTCTTGGTCTAATCTGATGAATCTGTACTGTCACAGTGCTCCTGCTCAGAACCGACGAGTACTTTGACGAACTCAGCACCCATTACTACTACGCGCTATCGTCCATATCTCGCGCCACACGCCGCATCTTCGTCGTATAGGTTTAGTTAGATGTTATTTATTAGGTTTTATAGGTACTTATGACTCTTCCTAGTGTCATCGCTATCTAGCGTTCATCACGTACAGTCTTCACGAAGACTATCACCGCTCGGCGTTCATCCACTCGGTCATATATGAGTCCCTGGTATACTCACTCCCCTCTTCTCAAAATTTTCTCGACAACGAGATCTCCGGAGGCAGTCACCCCGCCGGAACCTGCGGTCACGGAGGCTCCCACGACATCCCCGTTTACCAAAGATGTTACGGATGTCCCTCCAGAACTCTTGGACATCATCTTCGAGAATGTCGCACCCAGACGCAAGCTCAGTACAGCCATAGACTACCGACAGGCCGAGCTTGCGTTGATTCCATTCGCGAAGGATGATATAGCGGCAGCGTCGCTTGTGTCGCGTAAATGGAGAGCAGCAGCTCTCCCTCATCTCTTCCACGACATAACCATACACCGCAGATCTGATGTGCCCTTACCAAGCCACTACGTAGAAGAAGACAAGGGCGGCCTGCGTGCTCTTGTTGACTTCCTTGATCTCCATCCCGCGGCTTGTCGGTGGATAATGCATCTATCGATAACGGCGGCTCGATGCCCAGCACGCCAGTCGCGGCCTGCGTTCTATGAACAGCAGAATAACCTCAATATCCTTTCGACTGTTTTCAACCGCCTGACGAATCTACGCACTCTAGTTCTGCTTAATTCAACAATAGGCTCCGGCCTCAAATTACCTGCGTTGCAAGAAGTTCATATTGCTCTCCCATACGCGTCTAGTGACAGAGTGTTTGCGACTCTGGGTGCTTTTTCTACGGTCACAAACCTGCACCTAACAATACGTTACATGACAACATATCCACCCGACATCCTAGCCCCAAATCTCTCCGTCAATACCTTATTCCTACATGAGGCTTTGGTGATGGAGCATTCCTCCGAGATACTGCCCCGCCTTCCTTTCTTCGCGTCCCTCAAGGGGCTCGTCGTTGAGAAGTTTATTATGGCACCTACGAGCGCGAACATGCGGAGACTTCTCAGCGGCTGTTCAACTAGTTTGAATTATCTGGAAGTTCACATGGTCATCTTTTCGAACCCTGGTAAGATACGCTTGTATCCAGCACCTATCTACATGGAACTAATATATATATCCTTCAAGGCGACGTAGACTTCTTTCAAATGCCCTGGCCCGAGCTGCGCACACTCGCCTTCAGCATCGCAGATTGCGAAAGGGGCTGGCTTGTCGTACGCAAGTGGGCCTCCGTCTTCGCTTCGTGTCTTGTGCTGCGTACCATCAAGATGGGGCTTCCGATACCTCTAGCAGGATCTCAAACCATGGATTCGTGTGCCGACAACATCAGAGCTGTCGGGGAGATACTTGGTAGGCTTCCCACGCTGGATTCTGTTGTTGTGAATGAGACCTTCGACAGCATTTCTCCTCCCCTTCCTCTCGATCCTGGCAAGCGTCAACTTCTCATGGTCCTTTGGCCTTCACTTCACCAGAACGGTCAATTGAGCTTTGACTGGTAAAGCGGACAGTTGACATTAATATATAATCATTATGTGATAAGTTTTCGGGAACGCCTAGCAGATACTTGCGATGACGCTATCGACCGTGACCCGCTGCCAGTGCACGATGAGTAGCTGCGCTCACATAAGAGTCTTCGTACTCCTCGGTGTCGGTTTGACCATTTGAATAGAGTACTCCGCCCCGATCCTGCGGAGCTTTTCATTGCCAACATGCAAGTGTTGCAATTATCGGAGTCGGGGTCGGTTCATACAGGCTGCTCGTTGCGTCCTCGCCTCGGGCTCGGGCATCAATGCATAGACTCATTGTCCGAGAAGACAAAGAAGATCCAAGTCGCGTACAATGTTGTGAGCTTGCGAAACGTATGTGTTGCAAGTTAGACAAGGTATGACCGAGGGCGACCGCCGACAGTCGAGACGCGTCGCGTTAGACGCTTCAAATTCCCGTGACCGCGATTTTCCCCGATGGGGATAAATCCCGATGGAGCAATAAGGGACTAGTGTGAACTCGCGAAGAACGAGCTGGACTCGGGGAAGTCCGCTTGCGCCTTCCAACCCGGTT
>JAAIFI010000184.1:0-62948 GCA_011032875.1 Phlebia tremellosa | reverse complement strand
TGTCCTTGATGAGTTTGTTGCAGGAAGGTTGCATTTCTTTGTCCTGCTCAGGAGCGTTTTCTGTGCTATTGCCTGTCTGTTGAGTGACTATTGGTTGATTCTTGGTACTGTTTATGTGCCAAACCAATTTGGTGCGGGACACCGGGCCGGTCACATGGTGCAGCTTGGCATGATCAAGAGGCAAGTGGAAAAACGAGTGATATGCCGAGAAATGCCGATACATGCCAATCACGCGGCACGCAGACTTAACGCCGAGAGCTTGAACAACAAGAGGGACAGCAACGACGGCTCTTGAGATAGCATGCCCGCCAGGCGCCATGGGTAGGAATGGATAGAGGGAGCCAATAGGAACATTTCGGTGAAAAAATGAAAAAAATCGATGGAGAAACGATGGAGATGAGTGAGAGGTTGGGGGGCACACAGTGAGCAAGGACTCAGACACGACGCCGACGCGGGGCGGGACAGAAAGCGCCGGCGGCAGGTGGGCGGGGTACCCGACTCCGCGCCAGAGGGAGATATTGATGGGGAGGGCGCTGACGCCATAGCACACGGCAGATCACTCCGATATCAGGCCTTGGACCTGGGCGTTTGGGCCCTACCATAGACAGACATACAGACTTAAGCCATTAGTTAACTGGCAGAACACAGGATTCAGCGTTCCGGGCTCTCTTAGCCTGCCCATCTAACTTTGATCGGCAGGCTAGTAAGCCGCACCGGGTGGGAGGTCCAGGTGCACCAGACGCTACACTCTGAGATACCACAGCGTTTTTCGATGTCCGATCGACCGATCCGGACATGGCTCAGAGTGTAGCGGATGGGAACGAGACTAACCTTGTCAAGCGCACGCTTTACGTTGAGTCAATGATCAAGCTACACGCTCGTCGGTTTGCGACATCCCTCATGACAGTCTGTAGAATCTGTATTGTATACCCGTCGTAGCAGCATGCGCTATGGGTACTCGACCCCCAGATGATTCAAGAACAGCGCGGTAATTGTGCGATACCAACATGCAATGTCTGTCCGCTGACCATGCTCATAATTACGTCCTCTCAGATCTCCATCATCCTCGGTATTTAGTCAGTCAGAGTGCTGGCTAGCGGGGAACATATCGTCTATCTGTCAGCTATCAACACTTCACCGCCTCTGCCAGAGCAGCACTGGTTCACCATGTGCCTGATCGACAGGCTCCCAATGCCTATATGACTGGATTACAACGAAGCAACACCCTTCCTAGGCTCCCTGTCTTTGTTCCTTTCCCCAGTAGCATCAGAGGCTCTCCCTTTGATGACAAGATACTCTTACGCCCCCCAAACTGGGATGTCCAGCGCACCTAGTCCTGCTTATAATGCGACGACACGTCCGCCATCAACGCAGTGCCCATCGTCTACAGCACGCTCTCCTCAAGTTCCATTGGCTCCGCAGACCTTCTACCGACATCAGTCGTATCCGAGCGCAGGCTATGGGCCATCTCCGATGCCCTCTCAGTCAACGTTTGCAGGCGTCAATGTGCCCGTAAGCCCAAGACATTCACCACATCACTCTCAGACATATCCTGGTGGTTCCAACACCACTTCTGGCTATAATCCGACTGGTTACACGCCAGTTAACTTCCACGGCCCTCCTGGAGCAGCGCCTCCTCAGCATTTCTACGGCACGTACGTCCTCAGCGCACTTTGGTGTCTTTTGATCCTACTGACTCGGTCTCGTCGGTAACAGACTACTTAACGCCAATTGTGAGCCCTCAGAGGTCCTTGCGCGCATGTGTGATGCACTGTTCTTTCATGTGGATCAAAATTGTGACGTCCCAGGATTAAGAGGAACAGGTGTAATAGAACCAACAAAGTATTCATGGATGATGCTCATGAAGGATGGTAAGCTGGATCTTTCGGTATGTGCTCGAGCTCTATGTCTGTGCCTTGAAATTGACTAGTGCCCTTCACTCTAGCTTGACCTTATGCAAATCCTTATACGATCGTACTACGAATTCGCCAACATTCCGCACCAGATCGTCCGCACCGCGTCGGGCGAAGAGATCGCCATTCTTGATCGTCGGGGATGGCTGCATTTACATGTGTTCGACTTAAGGTCTGACCCGGACACGTTCCACAAGGTGTGCAGGGCTTTGCCTACGCCCCTTCGTCTTTCTGACTCGTTCTCCACCTCAGGACTGGTCAGCGTATCTCACCCGGTTCCAGCTGCAGGACCCCATGACCTCCCAGGCCTTTCCCACACCTTTCCCCCGCCCTTGCGTGCCCAGTTTAGCAGACCCGCAGCTTTCGCGCGCGTTGGAGCAGTGGAAGGTCCAGATCATTGGCACACTCGCCAGGATAAAGGCTGAGCGAGAAATCCAGCAAGCGACGGCGATGGTGAACGCGGCGATGAGACCGACGCCTTTCGTTAATCCGTACCTTGGACTCGCTGCAGGTGCGGGTCTCGCTTCTGGCATGATGGGCCAGAACTACTTGAACGGGAATTGCACAAGCGTTGGGATCCCTAATGTCTCCTCGTATGTGCCTTCGAGCACAGGAGGTAACAGTGGAAGTAACAGTAGTGGTGATGGCGGTCATGCGACAGCTCTGGACTCTGCAACCGCTGCTATTAACCTCACGAACACATTGGCTACTGGTCTTTCTAGTAGCGGTGGCAGCGGCGGAGGACTGGTCGGTATTCTCGGTACTCTCTTGTCGAACTAAACTGGGTCGCCAAGATTCGAGTGTATTTCTTGTTGACCGCCGGTGTCTTGCTTCACTGGTTTCCTTCTTGGTTATCTTGGTCGCTTCGAACGCATTGCAACTGCCTCTTGTACCAACTTAACAGGCGTGGTAATACGAGGTGATTGTCACGCACAACAATAATCAGAATGCAACTTGTGACCGCTCGAGCGGCCAACCGTGATACATATATTTCACACTTCAGCGTCGACGCGGATTGTCTCGCGCAAGGCGGGCGTTGAGTTGTGCGCACTGGTTGCGACCTTGCCGTCCAGTGTTTATGTGATGTTTGCGGATGTCCTTGAAGATACAATACAGAAAACGTTGAACAGATCACTGACATGTCTATTGCGGCTGTCCGTATCCATGAGCACTGAGTCTGCGGCCCTATAGCATATGGTGAGGTACAATCGTGAGCAAATTGTTCTACATGATAATACAATCCCTATCCTTCCCACCCTTTCCTGACCCGGAGTCGCTCCCATCCCGGTCGCGATGCAGCACCGCGCCTGGCCCGCCGGGTGCGACTATGGGACCCTTCGAGCTCCGCAGACGTTGAGCAGCACGCTTGTCCCCCTGTTCGGCTGCTCGTTTGTACCATTTGAGCGCACTGGATTGTGTCGAAGGAAGTCAGTCAACATGAGACCTTGGCGAGACGGAGGGCGTACTCTGTAACGTCTGGCTCTGTCCCGATTCCCACTTCCGAGAAATACCCCACGGCGTACATGGCCTTCACTAGTCCTGCTTCGGCTGCCTTCTTGGCCCAGAGATACGCCTCTGTATCTGATTGCGGAAGTACGCCCGGTGAGCCGACTAGATACCATGCAGTCAACGCAAAGCAAGCATCCCGGTGATTCTGCTGCGCGGCAATATTCTAACGGCAGGTCAGAATAGACATGAATGGGGATATCGCCCAACGCACGTAGTAGTGTATCGACAGTGCTGGATCTTGAGGGCAACCCATCTTCCCATACTCGTAGCACTCTCCTAAACGGTACGCGCTGGGAGCATAACCGAGCTCTGCTGCTTGAGCCAATAACTCCGCGGCGTACTCATAGTCGACAAAGAGGACGTTCTCGACGCCGCGCTCGTGCAGCAACGCCAACTCGTGCAGAGCGTGGGGGAATTCCGCCGTGGCGTTCTCCGCGGACCGTTTCAGCCACTTTACGCCCTCCTTCGGGCTCTTCGTCAGACCCAGCTCGCCGTTCAGCTCTGCGATACCTAGACGATACATCGCGCCAGGATGTAGTGCCGCTGCAGCTTTCTTGTAGAATTGTAGCGCCTTGGCGCTCTCCCGCCGACAGCCCCAGCCATTCTCACAGCATGTTCCTGCGCGGTATGCAGCATCGGGATGCCCATGTTTCGCGGCGAGCATGAACAGCGGGAACGCACGGTCAAAGTCCTGCCGCCCCTTGTGCGTGCCAATGCCGTTGGCGTAGCAGTCGGCGAGGAAGTACTGCGAGGGCATGTGACCGCGGTCGGCATTCTTCTTGAGTAGAGAGGTCGCCTCACGGATGATGTCCTCGCGCTTCGCCATCGCTTTCTCGACTTCCATGACGTTGCCGGGTGTGAGTGCAGGTATGGGCATAGTCTTTGCAGCGTCGACCATAAATACTGCAAACTCGAACTGAACGTCGGGATCCTGCGTCTTCTTAGCATTGGCGCGGTAAAGCTCCAGGGTGCGCTCGTGAGAAAGAAGGGCCGCTTGCTTGCCTGGCCGTAGATGAGAATGGTCGAGGATGGGACCCGGGGGCGGTGAGGGTGCGCGAATGGACTGAGACGGTGTTGACCGCTGGTCGTTGAAGCCCGCTTGTGAGCCCGTGTAGAAGTCGTCACCGTCTGGGGGGGTGGGCATCTCCGGCGCACTGGCGTAGTCATATTGGTCGTCTGTAGGCGGTGGCGGTCGTGAACGTGAGCGGCGAGAAGAAGCGTACTGTGATTGTGGCCGGCTTTGCGCATACGAGTCTCTCGGAGGGGTGTAATCAGGATTTATGGTGGAGGATGGGCGGGAGGGGCCCTGTGAATACATCGTGCGCAGCCCACGACACTACCTGGTGGGATCAATGTTGATGGGGTGGTATAAGCGGAGGAGTGGGGATTGGATGGTGTGTACAACGCCGTACTGGACGTGCAGGAAGAGTTACAAGGGAGAAAAGAGGGAGCAGAGAGCGGGAGCCGTCGAGACCGTTGTGGATGAAAGTGAAGAACGTACAGGCGCGCGTTGGTCCCATCGCTTTATTCGAAACGACCATCATCTCCTCGTCGTCGCCGTCGTCGTTGACGACTCTCGATGTCTGCTTCATTCCCAGGGACGTACGTGTTAGACTGCAGAGCACCTCCACCATCAATTAGGACCTCTTGACATAACTCTCATCAAAGTTTTAGTACGCGATCTCGCCTACCCTGAACGCGCGAGGCTGTGTTCTCGCGTCGGTCTATCATGCTCACATCCTCATTCTCATGCGACCTACGTCATATTGAAGCACGGTATTGAAGTGAAAATGGTACACCCTAGTCGTCTTTAGGAATGTATAGCGTTTATGAACCTTCACATTGGGAACAAGGTACGCCTCTCATGCTTCCTATCAAGCGACTGTAAAGAGCTAAAGCCCTTATGATAGCTGGCTCGAAATCATATTATATTGTAGCAGTTCTTCCGTCTTCCGGCGCCGCCGAACTCAGAATCTCTCCCATGGTGCTGGACTATTACTTTCAGGGTCTCGAAGGACGTAGCGGTGGCATTTACTTACAGTATCTCTAATCCTTGTCTCCTTCTGCGGCAACTGCTTGTAATGAGGTGCGCATTCTTCTATTATACCACCACATCGTTTGGACCTCAATTACGTAGCGAGGAACGAAGCTTCTTTGTCTGCGATATCGGTTGTATCAGTCTCTATCGAACCTTCAGGTTGTGTTGTCGCTGCTATTAACTCTACTGCTTTCATTGACGGTGTCTTCTCATGCCATGTCGTTCTACCAGCTAATATCTTGTATAGACCGTCACGTTTTCCAGTGTACCGACGGCCAATTTGCACCACTTACGGCGCCTTATCAACTACCGCTTGAGAGTCCGACCATCCTCCCCGTCTACTTCGCCAGCTGAAATTCGTGTCATGGTCACACTCTCAGACTGTTGATGATGTTTATGAACTGATATCGCGGGTCTCCCGAGGGGAAGCTGACTCAGACGTGTACATCGGGGCCGAAAATATCCATCGATGTAAGTGGCTCTGCAAGTCTCTATTGCGTTGTACGTACAACTGTTAACATACATCCGTATAGGTATTTTATTACGTAGAACCTCCATTTTGATAGGCTGTTGATCGATGATCGAGAAGAGCTCTGACAAACCGTCCCAACCGACGTGTGGCTTTACCAACGACATGGACACGTTTGAGCACGCTGCACAATTTCGACACGATCACGTCTTTAGTACACGAAGAATGTGTTCTTCGAGACCCACTGGTACGCCCTCGCCAGAGTCTTTGAAGGACCATCTGAATACGATAAGGATCTTCAATTGGCCTCATAGCAGCAACCTTTCACTACCATGAGCAGATGCCCCTTGCCATCGCAGACGCCTTCTGTTTCGAGGCACGCAAACCGAGCTCTCTCGTTCAAGTAGCCTCAAGCTCGCCGTCATCACTCGCTTCCGTATAACAGGCGATATCTACTCAGACGTGTTTCTCCCCGTCATTTTAGGTATAGCCGGTAGACGGCGGCAAGAACTCCAGGGGAGTAATAGTTATCGGGCAACTATTGCACACTCCGGAACCGTATCCTCGGGCAACGTTTCCATCCTCGAGTCGAAGGCGCCCTCACTGCGCGATTCCTATCCGTCTCTGTTGACAATTTCGGTCCCCCCAGTATCTGTCATCAAAACCGCTGGGGATGGCGCGCCTGAGAGGGTGAGTGTCGAGTTTTGTGGCGGGGAGGCCTGAGGGGGCCATGTTGTGACAGGCCTCGTGCTAAGGCTATATCTTTGGTTTTGAGCGTTGCAATTATACCGGAGTAAGATGAGTCCCTTGGTTCACGATATTGTATTGAGTTGAACCTATGAGATGCTTCTATGACCCCAGGGAAATTTGCTAGATTTCCATCTCCGCCCCGCATGCCAACATGCGGACGCCGTCATAAATGTCGTTCGCCTCAGGTAGAGCAGGTACGGAGGCCACATTCCACGGTACGAGAGAACGTCCACAGAGGCACATTCTATCTAAACGAAATAAAATGGTGGCTTCCGCCTCAACCTCCAGGGCTGAGAAAACGGGGTCACCGTCGAAGATGTCGGATCTTCTGGATGATAATCAGTACGTCTTTGATGCTCTAAAGTGCGAGTGAATGTGTGGATGTCATGATTATTACACTGCAGCGTTCTAATTTCTGACCGTCCTATCAAACAGATAAACTTAGTCGTCAGATAAGGGGAAGGTCATATATCGAAGGCCCACGATTGCCTGGTACCAGCCTGATAGTCAATTCTTCTTTGTCATACTTACGAAGAGATGTACAAGACCAGACAACGGGCTATGTGCACAACGTCTCTACCGACAACCCCAATCTCTGAGACCATGCACAGATACAGCACACGCGGTCACACATATACTGGTGAGCACATCCGCCTTTTACATATCGTGACCAGTTCTCGAGGCAAACCCGGGCCCCACTTTTGGTCGCCGCGACTTTGTTGTACTATGCCACAGCGCCACAGTGGCGCGCCACCGCTTACCACCGCGCGCCGCTTCTCAGTCGACCGCCATCATCACTCTATCGGCTCTCATCACGGTCGTCTCAACTGTCACAATCTCAAAAGAAGTTGTCGCAGTTGGCGCTGTACGTGTCCCAAGCTATTCCCTTTCATGTCGACCGTTTTGGAGGGTAGTACTCCCCCATCCCGCCGCATCTCTAGGCACCATACTCTATACTTTCCGGATGGGAACGTCGTTTTAGCTGCGGATGACGCGATGAGTGGCCGACACCTTTTCCGCGTACACAGCGCAACCCTCTCGTTGCATGCCACAATCTTCGCAGATATGTTCACTCTGCCTCTGGTCCCAACCAGCAACGAAGAATACGATGGGGTACCGCTGATATGCCTGGTCGGTGACGATGTCGAAGCAGTCACAGCTTTGCTGAACTATATGTATAATCCTGTGTACGTCTATGGATCTCTTCTCCACTATCGTGTACATCATTGCTCAATTTGAACAATTTGCAGCTCACTGGCGCTTGGCGAAAGGAGCTCTGAAAAACAAATGCTCTACCTGAAACTCCTTGATATCGCCACCAAGTATCAAGTAGACTCTGTGAAACCCATGATCATCAGCCGGCTCATCGCAGACTGGCCACCAACTCTATTCAAGTGGCTTCAGATGCAAGGTGAAGTGTCCACGGTGATACAGGTGTTTGCCCACTATTGGTCAGATATAACACCGGGCGAACCGTTGGATTCAATGTTCCCAGAACCCGCTGCCGCCATACGCATGGCATTGGATCACAACATTCCGTCTATTCTTCCCGCTGCTTTCTACGCGCTTGCCCAAATCGAGTTCAAGAACGATTGGGACAGGTGGCGTGACTTTGAATGGCCTTACGAGCAAGATCGCTGTGACGACGATAATCCGCTTTTTTCTGATGATGAAAGGACGGCCCGATGGTCACTGATAGACAGAGAGTCGCTCTACCGCCTCTGCCTCGGAAAAGCAACTCTCGCAGACCGGAAGGCACGAATGTGGAAGATATTCGTGGATGAGGAACAGCCTTCACATTGCACGGACGCCGAGGCCTGCAAGCCCGAGCGCAGACGACTCCAGAGGCGTTATTCAACGATGACCGGGCCGTGGTGGAAGTTTGGCAGATCAGATCCTTTGTGCGAGCTAAAGGAGTGGTTAACGGGGACGCACGACATACATTTGTGCAGGAACTGCGGGGCAGGAGTCGAATCCAAAATCAAAGAAAAGATGGAGGAGTTGTGGGAAGAGCTCCCAATTATCTTCCATCTGGACTCGATCAGCTCTGGTGGGGTTTTCCCGATAGCTCAAATGTCCAGCGCTGATATCACTTGTTCATCTGCTTAGTATCGCATTGATCCTTCGTATATCTTATTCGCAATCCCAATTCGCCAAGAAGCGGAAACAGGAACGTAGGTGACGAGACGATCGTAGATCGCTATAACATTTCATCATTTATGATACACGTAACCATAACATATCGCTCACCTCAAGTGCATCCTCTCACTGCTACATTTACGACCATCGACATCTTCACCATCTTGTGAACAATGCTCTCAGTTGGCATACTGCTAGAGATTGCATCGCACTAATTCGACTGTGTAGACTTCTCGTAACGTTGCGGCAAGCAACATGTGCATAATGTGATGGTTTGTGCCAGCAGGGAGGTGCCTAAACAGCTTCTAGAATTATACAGATACAGGGCCGAAAATGTGGACGGGCTGCTTTATGTGTACTTCTAGACGGACAATCAGGTGTGAACCTGTGAGTCTCAACTTTCGATCTCCGCGACAACATTCCTCAACCAAGCCTTTTAGGAGCCATCGGGGTCCTCAACTCTACCGTCACCATTACTTGCCACAGTCATTTTATCATTCGTCTCTGGTGACAGATACATCTTTCAGCGCGATCCTTGCGTAAAATCAAAATACAGACCCCAAAATGCCGTCAAGGGTGAAAACCACGAGGAGGCATTCTACGCTTTATTTCTCTGATGGAGACGTCGTGCTATCCGTTGACAGCGCAAACGGTATTCAACACCTCTTCCGTGTCGACACAGTTTTTCTGTCGCGGCATTCCACGGTCTTCGCGGATATATTGTCCATTCCTTCCTCACCCGCAGCCAATGAGACATACGACGGTGTATCTCTCGTCCGACTCGTAGACGACGATGCCGAAGGGGTAGAAGATTTTTTGAAATTCATGTACAACCCTGCGTGAGTGCTTGTTTCCAATCTGTGACATCACTTGACTCATAATTTCCTTGGTATCTTCTAGGTCGCTCATGTTCGGAAAGATGGATTCCGAGACACCAATACGTGCCATGAGAGTCCTAAAGGTTGCCAAAAAATACGACGTCGTTTCAATAAAGCCTCTGGTAGTGCAACAGCTCAAGTCTGATTGGCCTACGAACCTCGCAGAGTGGATTCGACTCGAAGTCGATAAACGCGAGTTCAAAACAGCATATGACGGAAACGAATCTCCCATATTGGACGATATGTATCCTGAGCCTGCCTCCGCAATCAAAATCGCTTTGGATCACCACATCCCGGAAATCTTACCAGCTGCCTTCTACGCTCTTGCCCAAATCGACTTCCAGGATGATTGGACGAGGTGGCACGAAGGCGAGTGGCCGTACTATAAAGAATACCTTGATGGCAACGTCGATGATCCCCTCTACGATGGCGGACGAACGGCACGATGGTCTCTTCTCGACAGAGAAACCTTATTCTGTCTTCTCTTGGGGCGGCGCACTCTCCTGGACCGCGCGCAAAACCTTTGTTCGATCATCCGCCGCACCACTCCTCCGCGCTGCACCTCTCCCATAGATTGCTCGAAAATTCGCCAAAGAGATTGGGATAGCATGCATACCCACACCACTACAGCCACCTATTCACAGCACCCTGATCCTCTGGGTACTCTGAGGAAATGGTTGAGCCCTGTGGAGCACATGGAAACGTTTGGGCAGCTTGATCTTGGCCTTTGCTCTCAGTGCTCGGATGCAACCAGGAGGACGCTTAGAGAAGAAATGGGAAAAATCTGGGACGACTTGGTACCTGACATCTTTCGTGTCGATACGATCTGAGGTGAGGATATCTATCATTCAAGAGTGATGGAGACTGAGGTTACTACTTGCCTATCTAGCCTTGGCCGCATCTTAGCCATGGAATCTGATAGATGAGTTCTCTTCGCGAATACGGGGATGACCTAGTTATCGTGTTTCACGACGTTAAATCGCGTTCCTCGCTTGCTTCAAGGAAGACAGAATACTACATTATGCTTTATAAAATCTGTACGATACAATGTATAGCATGCTACGAAATGAACAGAGCGGTGAAGAAACAATCCCGACTACCCGACGAAAGTCCAAACGCCCGCTTGTGGACGGTAGTAAGTGCGAGCAGATGGCTAGCTTACTCTTACACTAAATTTCGTACACTAGATGTCCTTCTTCCAGAGAATCGGACGGCTCTACCTGTCCCGGGATGTGTACTGCGTCGCAGGAGACTGTGGGCGCTTGTCCTTCTCCTTTCGCCCAAAACCCAGCATCGGTGCGGTCAGACTGAGCTTTCTCGTTGCCCGCTTTGGTTTCAACGCGCCGGTGATAGACCCCGAGCTTGCGCTCTCGCCAGCGTTGGTGCTGAGAGTGCTTGACGTACCGTTAGACGTGGAAAATCCTAAACTGGACGGGGACACAGGTGAATGTGACGTATGAGGGCGTTGATGTGTGTGCCAGTGACCATTCAGACGACCATCGTGGCGCTTTGCATGCGGGTCATCATCAGGGGTGGCAGAAACCTGTCCATTCGAGAGCGGCGACGAGGGCATCGGGGGAAGAGGGGGGGAGGCAACTGATGTTGGTCTGCTCAGAGATGCGTCAGCCGTTGCTGGTCGATGTCGATGGCTTCTCATGTCGCTCCTCTCCAACAGGGTCAACTCTGGCGTTGACTTCTTGTGTTCCGGCACTGGTCGCAGTGCAGGCGACATCGAAGGCGTATGAGGAATCGTGGAGGGATCAGGCATGGAGGAGGCCAGTGTATGGTTGGTAGGGTGATCTGTCAAACCAGCTTCCGATGCGCGACGCATTACGCGTTTGCTTTTGTACCAACGTGTGTTGTTGTCTTCGACACCGGCGCCGCCCAAAGACGTACTTCGTTCTGCTAGGGGCATGCTGCTCGGAGGCTTGTCCGCGCGCAGGCTCTTGCGCTTGAACCACGTCCCAGTGCTGGATTTCTCTTTCTCCTTGCCGTTCCTCGATATTGGTGGAGCGCCGTACAGGGCGGCTGGAGACATAGGGGTGTTGGTCATCTCCGAGCTGCTGGATGGATCAGCCTGACGAGACGACCCCGGATTGCTTGGTATCGGTATCGGGGGAACAGGAGGGACGCTCTTCCGCTGTTCTGAACCACTCCCATTCGCAGAACGCATTCGGGCAGACAGAGACGGTGAGTGTCGCAACGAACCAAGGAATCCCCTTGAGCTTGATCCTCCAGGCGTTACTGGTGACGTAGAGGAGGGCTCAACGACACTTGGCGGGATTGGGATCTGTAAAGACAGCGGTGGTTGTGCGGCGGGTTGTGATGATGAAGACCCAAAGGGCGAGGTAAAAGTAGGTGGAGAAGACGAGGACGAGGATATGCCAACTGCATCAGCAAGCCCAGGAGGGACAGCAGGAGAAGCGAGGTCTGCCTCTGGTTGCTCTGCAGTAGATGGGAGGGACGCAGATTGCGAGACCGCCGGTGACTCCGTGGGATGCACTGAAGGAGTGGTAATTGGAGGGGACGGACGAAGACCCAATGCGGTCACATCCAAGTCAACAGCTTGGTAGTACAGGACGTAAGCAGACCCGGCGTTTGATTCGCCGAAGTACTTTGGGATCTCTGACTCCTTGATAGGCTCGACGGTATCATCGTCGAACAAATACCAGACGCCACGAGCTTTCACGAGGCTTACATAGTGTCCATGATGAGGACCGCTGTCAATATAAGGCGGTATTAGTATGCATATGGGATGTGAGACTTAAGCCACTGACTTTCCGATATGCACGACGACTGCAAACAGTTCATACAAACGATCGGGGTTCTCAGCGTCGTCGACAGTATTGAAAAGTCGGAGTTCAAAGGGGAAGGCGACGCGATACGTGAGTTTAATGTACTTGCCGACGTCTTCTTGGTATTTGAATCTCTTGAGATGAAGCGCCAAGATGTTAGGCAGCTTCTTGATCTTCATCCTGCAATAGACCAGCTGCATAAGCACACTCCAGATGCCGAAAATGAAACGAGCGGCATACCTCTTCTCCGCCTCCTGGAGGTCGCAGCACGAGTCACAGAAGAATTTGTTCTTCTGACACAGCATCTCGCTCGCGCTGAACTGCCGTAAGCAGGCGGTGACGCTCGAATTTTGCTCTATGTCGATCGAGAGGTCCAAGAACGATTCGTCCCGAGAGGACACAGTCTCGCATGTCAGACATCGCGTCTCGCTAGTAAGTGTACCCTCAAAGAGCCGGTGCACAAGCGTACTATTGAAGTTCAGAGATTGTGAGTTGAAGACGGAGGTCGCACTTGGCGGCGGCACGGTGCTAGAAGCCAGTGATGTAACCGACGTTGACACTGATCACAGATTTCGAGACAGCATGGTCAATCAAGTCAAGAACTGTAATCAGCATGATGGACGTACGATCTTCCCCGGATGGGCTTGTCCGCGCTGAGCCATTCCCACTCGCTCGTTTTCTGTCCTCATCAATCTCCTCAACGATCTGATTGAGCAGGTAGTTCAAGAACTCGTGCGCATCTTGATGCATAGTCGAGCGGAAGAGTTCATTCAGCTCTTTGAGCTTGTCGATGAAGGCCCGCGGCGCGACGGTACCTTTGTCTGCGGGGTTCTGGCTGATATGAATGTACAGCGAGCGCAGCGCCGAGAGCAGTGTCGGCGGTGATGAAGGTATTGGAAGTGCTGAGGATACGCCAGGGCTAACGGGCGCACACGATGATGGGTTGTGCAGGTGGGGGCTGTCGACGGAGGGCTTGCGGCTCGACTTCGGACGTGAATGGGTGGGTGGTGGGGAGGACACGGGGGGTGGAAGAGGGACAGTTGGTGGTGGAAGTACGACATCGGGGATGGAAGGGTCTGGGTATTGCACAATGAGGTCTCTGAAGGGCCCACAGAAATAGAGAGCCTGGAGAACGGAGTTGGCGTAGCTGCAAAAAATGAAAGAAGAACGGAGGTCAGCTTCTCGGAGAGAGTAAGGCGGAGATAAGCGGACAGGGAGCATCTGTGCGGCGACCATTCAGTTTGAGATGGGACGTCCGTGGACAGATAGCGTATGGTTCATGCGCCATATGGCAACTCCCGTGCTCGGGGCACAGCTCTAACGGGCTCCTAGGCCCTGTCACATTGTGAGAGGCACCGTGAGAATGCGTTCCCAATGGCTAGTAACGCAAGGCTGGAGGTGCCTCGCGATTGAAGAGGGAGCGGGGATGTGAAGGTTGTCGCTGCACCCCGAGCAGGTCCGGCAAAAGCGGCAATGAGACTCGCGTACCAAGTGTTTCCAAACTGCACACAATCAGCGGCGAGGTCTGCGTATAAAGTAATGAGTACGTACATTCTCTAGCCCAAAATGCTTCTCGTCTGCGCCGGTGACGACGGGGATGACCTCTGGGGGAGGAGAGACGGGCGTGGGGCTTGTGCTGGGAGGACCGAAGATCCATTTTATAGCCATGATGTGGGCTCAAGGGCAAAGGCTTGAGCGCCGCGCGTGAGTCTGCGCACTCCACGG
This sequence comes from Phlebia tremellosa, assembly GCA_011032875.1. Lineage (NCBI taxonomy): Eukaryota > Fungi > Basidiomycota > Agaricomycetes > Polyporales > Meruliaceae > Phlebia > Phlebia tremellosa. Next base: position 48,732 of record JAAIFI010000184.1, on the reverse strand, counting down.
TGTGTACGACGAGACGTGGGGTGTGATGGATGTGATGGACGATGAGGAGAGGGCGTTGGTCGTCGTCGTGGATGAGAGAGACGTCGAGCGTCCAAGACTGCCCACGCATTTCCGTAGACGCCCAAGAACCGCGCATGCGACCGGGACGGCGGTCCCGCCAAGGCACGCCCCTCCCAAAAAGGAACAGGCCCATCATTTCACATCCATCTCACAGCTCGAGGCTCTCTCCTCATTTTTATGTCATTTCATCTCCAGAGGCACGACACAGAACTCGAAAGAACATGTACGGCAGCGCACAACGGATGATCAAGGGATCTCTACCTGCCCTACTCCTGAATCTCATCCGATCCGCTGAACGAGGGGTTCAAACGAAGTTCACACGAAGATGCGGGGAAAGACCGGAAGCAAATATTCTGTGCCTTGCGCAACATACTCACAGATGCTAAACGGCTGCTGATGCACACATCTTTATAGCCGCAAGCTCGTCTAGATAACACACCTCGCCACACCGTTATCCGATAACATGAGATCTGCACACTTCTGGACCTGAACACCCTCGCCGCCATAGCAGACTCGGAGGGCGCTCGAGTTCCCGCCATCTCATGCTATCTCATGACGAAGCTTCTCCATATTTCCATCTGGTACTGCAGTCTCGCAGGCCATGCATAAATACTTCAACCTCCCCTCGCTGCCGGAGGTCATTTGCAACGGCTTCAAACTTGGACATGTAAGCACTGCCTATACCAGCAGACCGACTGCGCTTGGAAGCACCCACCTGACTCAATTCGTCAACCATCATAACTCTATAACATCGAGTTAGATGCGCGGATGGGGCTTACCTCAAATGCCTATAGCTTGCGAAATTTGGCCTTGCCACGACCTAGATGGAACAACTTAGACAGACTCTGAGACTTAGATAGACTCTGAAATAACAACTGCCGTCTACTACGTATGAGCTTGAGCAGGATGTGGACATTTCAATATCGTTCCGTGGAGTTCGTACTCACACTGGACGTGACCACGAGGGTATGTCTAGCGAAAGGCAGCATGGCTGACTGTTTCAGCCACCACGAACCGAAGCTAATCAGGGAATCAGACAGAGAAGCTTGTTGGGAGGACTGCATTCTTGTCGTCAACGCTAGCTAAAAATGACCGTAAGAAGGCTGTTCGGTACGTGACTATGGAAGTTGAACTTACCAGAATGTGCAAGTTGTGTATTCGATCCAATGAACCACCTGTACATTAAGTCTACCCTAAGTTAAAAGATAGCTTAATACGTGCCTTAGCCCGGCGTCATAACAGTATTGAATTGGACGATAGGCGCAGTCCTTGAACAATTCGGGTTCGGTTTGTCCTACCGGTACGACGGCTGCGCGAATGAAGTTGAGCTATGGCGCAAGCAATAGGATTCTCCCTAAATCTACAAATGGGTATAATATAACACTTGCTTGAGACCTGTGATAGTACAGTAGAGTAAGTATTAATGACGATTATAAGGTCCGCGGTCTATGAGGTCTAAACGTTGGGTGGCGGTGCGTGTGCGACCCTTCGTCGATAATACATTGTGAGCTCGCTGGACTGACGCCACACAAACTGGCGGACGGCGGCGAGGGTCATGTCGAGTGGGAGGACCGCGTCGTGGCAGAGAATCTCGAACTGGTCTTCCGGACGCACGCCTTCGCGGGCTCTTGGGATAGACGACATCGAGCGTGCGTCCAGTGAGGAGCGAGGAGTGTTCGAAGCCGTGTGGATCCGAGAGCCCGCCGCAGCCATCTTCTCCAATTTGTCTTGAACCTGTGTCCACCGTATAAGCAGCATGAAGATGGAGAGATAGATTGAGAAATTTACATGGTGAGTAAGTTTCCGGACCCGCAAGAAGCGACTTGCGGTCAGCTTGGACTGCGCCCTGAAAAGCCGACGGCTTAGTCAGGCACTCCCGAAGACTAAGTCGCAACTCACGTATTCAGCAGCTCGGGTAGCGGCTCCTCGTTAGGCCCCCTGGCCGGATAAGGGAGAAGTACGAAGCTGATCTTCACCATCGGAATGGGTGGGATCCTATTCGTGAGAAGATATTCGAGAAGCCATAAGGGCATCACGTCTTCCAGTATACGTGAGTCGTGCCCGGTACTCGATACTTGTCCTCTGTAGAGCGTAGTCCACCCGGAAGAACACTCCTCCGAGATAAGAAGAGAAGTATTCGTAGGTATCGACACCGAGGGTACTTCGGCCGATGTCGGTGGGTTGAGTGGTCCTTGGAGCAGAATTTGCAGCGGCGTTTTCGGCGGCGAATGAGTTACGATGTCCTACACGATGCGTCAGAGACAGCCATTCGATAAAATGAGATCATTTTTACCGTAGGACTCGTGATGATGTCTGCGACAGGATGCGCTCCTGGCGACCCCACCGGTATCTCCGTTGCTTGTCGCCTGCTACCCTTGCCGAATGCGCGCAAGCGTCCCATTAGTCCTCCAGCGCCAGGAGTGCTGGGAGTCTGAGGAGCGTTCGAATCGACCGACTTCGGGGTGAAACCAGGAGCACCCCAGCCCGAGAAATCGTCCGGAGAGGATGGAACGGGTACTGCTGATACGGACGGGCGGCGGCCGCGAAGGGAAAAATAGTCGCTCTCGTGGCTGGCAGGGGCTCCATGGTCAACGGTTGCAGACCTTCGCGGAATGGGCACTGGGACTGGGGTGGCATCGTTACTGAAAGGTGACTGCGGTATTGGTGAAAGTGGGGTATCCCGGATGGCTGATCCTAATGAAATCATGGGAGTGGCCAATGGTGACGCGCGAGACAGCGAAGGACCTATCGACGGTGACATCGCAGGAAGCATGTGTGGCGACATGATGATCGTCGCACTTTTAGGACTGGAGGATTTTCTTGACGAATCTGAGGATGAGCGGTGATGGTTGGCAGGAGAGTCGAGATCGATGTGCATCGGTGCAGTCCCACGGTGTATTCGATGGTTGTCCGGTGTTGTAGTCTCTCGTGTGCGCCGTGGGCTTCCTCGTTGAAGGTCACGAATGAATTGAATGAATAGGTTGCGCAGCACCCATTTTCCCACGTTGACTGAGAATAAACGTAACAATATTTAGAACGGTGGAAACGAGAAGCAAACAGACACCTACTGCGCATCTCATCCCCAAAGTGACGATCCGGACTGAACCCGGCCTCATCAGCGTAGATCTCAGCTTCGAAGCACCGTTCACTCAAATGAACAGTCAACAATCCTGTCTTCGTGTCCACACTTGCCCACGACGCGACCACAGCTTCACCCTCGATTCTTTCTCGTACCGTTTCCAATGCTTCCCTCGGGCTACGATCTCGGTCTCTATCCTTATCCCTTTCTGTCTCACACAAACTTGCGCCTCCGCTTTTGGTGCTCCCACAGAAACTCGCACTCGCGATATCGTCGCAAGTGAATCGACCTACACATACCCCACGAACGAGGTCCCACACCGCAACTTCCCCCGCAGTGTCGACGGTCAGCGCGTGCAGGCGATCGTTCAGGATCGCCGAACGCACGAGACCGTGGTCGCCGTGTATGACTTCGTCGGGCACGCCGTCCAACGGAGTAGCATCCGAGGCAACGTCGCGTTCCTCGTACTCGATACGGGCCGTCCGCAACGGGTGAAGCGTCTCCTCCGGTCTGATGGAATGCATCGTTTCTGAATTGATAGGGCTGGTACTCCGCGGATTGTTAGGCCCTGACGTCGCGACCTGAAACACAGATTGCAGCGGCGAGCGGACCAGGCGTGGTACGCTCATGACTGATGCTGCTGAGTACAATGTGGCGATTTCTGGGTCACGCCCACGGGAGGTCATGCCTGTCCCGAAACCAGAGAATGACTCGTGTGGCGAGGTGAGCTTCACGAGGCTTTCGAACGGAATGCCGTACCATGTTTCTTCGCCCTCACGCTCGGCAGCGGTGAGCGTCAGGCCAGATGGATCCGTGACTGAAAGTGTCAAACTAGTGCGCGGACCTGCGCTCGTCGATGGCGGACTGGGAGAATTCGAATGAACGTCTACAGATAGTAGGTGCTTGGATGGTGACTGAGAATGTGAATAAGACGACGAGCGCGTCGGCGTGGCACTTTGTGTCTGGTTTGGGTGCCAACTGAACTCAGTTGCGAGATCCACAGGTGAGTGCTCTGTATACGTGTCTCCTTCCTCGGCACCGCCACTCCCGCTCAACACTGCAGCAGCGCGGACCGCTCTTCGTGATGGAACACGCCACCTCTTGATGCTAGAGCTTCCCGTTGCGGTCCAAAGTAGGTTGTCATCCATCGCAACGAGCTTGTTCACACCTTCTCCTGCCGCGGTGGAACATGAATCGTAGCCGGAGGGAGAGGATGAATTCGAGTCTTGGCATATGACCACACACTCGCCCTCGGCGATGTCCGCACAGCCCTCGACGTCCACCTTGCACACGATACCGCTACGGTCCCCTGAGTAGAATATTTCCAGGGATGGATGCGACGAAAACAGCGACCAGACAGAATCGGTGTGATATGTAAAGGTGTGCAGACAACGCTGGTTGGTAAGAGACCATAATTTGATCGAGGCTAGGAACGAAAAGTGAGGTGAACATCATTAGCATAAGCACAAGGGTCGACTTACCATCTGCAGAACCTGTAAGCAGCTGTATTCACCGCATTGTCAGTATCACGTCAGCTGGAACAAGGACATCACAAATTACTGACCCAGCGCGCATCTTCACTGACCAACACTGCCCTGATGTTGTCCGTGTGCCCGACGAGCTTGCCCGTGCGTTTCCCACTACGAGGATCCCACATGCGCACGACGCGCTCTGGACTCCCCGATGCGACCATGCTGCCATGTGGGTCCGTCGCCAGGGCGTACACTGAAGCTTTGGGGCCAGAAGACTCCGGAGCGTGTAACGTGACAAGGGGGTCAGAGTGGGCGGCTTGAGATTGGCCGCCACGAGTGATGTCCCAGAGCTTGATGGTCCTGTCGAACGAACCAGAAGCGACCCAACCTTGGTCGCGGCTGCAGGAATAAACCGTCAAATATGAGGTGTAGTCAAGTGAAAGAACGTGAGATTCGATAGACTTACCACAAGCTTAGACACCGTACGTAGTCGGCGTGTGCTCCTACGACAGACGGTTCTGAAGGCGCGGTCGAGTGAGGAGACCATGCCTTGACAGTGCCGTCGGACGAAGCAGACACCACTGTAACACAATTGATGATCGAGGTTGGTATCACAGTGAATATCCATAATTTGTGCATGGTGAATTCATTCAGGTGTCAAAATATGCAGACAGAGCGAGATGAGTGTCAGCGTGTGATTGAGTGTTTTAACTAGCGAAATCGTGAGAGGCGTACCTGTCTGGTCGTAATTGCAGAGTAGGATGTCATTCACCCAGTCGGTATGTGCTTGTACACATTGCCGAAATTGTGTCATCTGGGACGGATGTGAGTACGGAAGACATATGAGACGAACATGCGAGCTTGAGCATCTCGGAGAACAAATGAAGCTACTGCGCGCGTTATCTGCGCGACTCCAAATCACTGAGCATAAGCTTTGCAATAAACGAGGGCAAGTAGGACAGATACAGTGGTGGATGGCGTACGTCGAACGATATTGCATTGAGACGTACCTTGCCAGGCTGAAAGGCATCCAAGTCCGTCTCCCATTTCTCCTCATAAGGAATCGTTCTATCAATACCCTTTCTCTTCCCCCTTCTCGCTTCGTTGGCTTCATACACCTCTCCTAGAACGTCTCCGTCACTCCCAATTCTATCCCTTGCCTCGTCAGTTTCGTCAGCTTCCTCCTCGAGGACATCGTCCGCCCAGCCTGTCATAAGCTCCCACCGCCCTACAGTCCTGTGCAGAGTCCCGTCTCGATCGCTCGGAACGCCATATCTTTGCGTGCGCTGCTTCATTGCAATATTAAGGTCCCACGCGATGATGAGGCCATCACGACCACCACTGTATAGTATACCCTCCGGGGTGGCGTGTCCCATGAGCTGCGTACTCGTGTCAAGCGCGAGAGAAGCAACGCCCAGTCGGTGTCGAGGATGTTGGGCCCATTTTGTGGGGGGACTCTCGAAGAAATCTGAAGTGTGGGGTGCGGGTACAAGCAAAGGACCAGATGAACCGCTTCGTGCGGTGCCGTGCGGGGGTAGTTGTAGGCGGGGAACGGGCTCTGTGGGCGGGGGGATTATATAGCTGATTCTGCGACGTGGTGGTGCCATTGTGATATTATTTTCATGAAGATGACATAGGATTGTAGCTAGAAACAAGAGATGGGAGGTGGGAAATGAGAGGAGAAATGAGAGTAGATGAAGGTCGAGTGCAAGAGTCGACTCGGTCAAGTGCCGTGCCTGAAGCTTGATCTCATCTTATCTTATCTTGTCGCGAAGCATGATTGATTAGGCGCTCAAGTGGTCAAATTCGTGACGAAATTCTGGTGCAAGTTGGCCGCGGCGGCTGTGGCAACATCTTCGTCCGACCTTGCCACTTCGACGTCGTATTTGGGCACCTCGTTTGAATATCAAGCATGAAGCTTTGAGGCTTTATGTAAGATAGCGCACTGTTGGCGACACTCACACAAGTATGATTAAGTAGATCCTATTCTATAGCATGTGCACCCGACCACGCTCGCTATAAGAATTCGAACTCTATGCATATGGCCCACTGCGGAACTTGACCTCTAAGCACTAAAATTTGAATGACATCGGACACCCGCAGTTGTCGACCTGTGATATAAAGTACACGTAAAGCCGACATTCGCGGTGGCACAGAGGAGCGTCATTGAAACTGTAGAGCGTCCCTGTTCGCTGGTGAGTGCTTTGTTCGCTCTTTGGACAACATGAAATCAAAATTTTCTCCCAGATTCAAGATGCAAATGTTATGAAAGACAGTGGCACCACGACCAAGCAATCGCCCGCGGGCTATTGACGCCACTCCCTTGAACCGAGCTCCAATGTCCGATCAAAATCCCGCGATGAACTTGCCTCATGCACCGAGCGTTCGACCGTTGTATATAACCAGGTATACAGCTTGTATTGCGGCACGTACGTCCGTTGAAATATACCTCCGTTCATGTCGAATCCTGATATCTTTGGAGAAACTCGCAGGTGAGTTGTACGTCCCGGCGACCATATATCTCACTCATTTGTCTTTGTGTCAGTCTTCCCTTTGTGTATATCACTTGGGTTTGTCCAGGTATGCATATAACTGTCACGTTTTGTAAGCTGACATGCCTCTGACCGGTCATATTTACTGCCAGCTCTAGTCAGCTACGAGTATGTCCTGACTTGGCACGATGAATTACGCATCGTATGGCAGCGCAAATGGTCCGGATCGACCGCGCTGTTCATTGCAAACCGCTATCTGGTCATCGCGAGTGTGATGTACGCCATATCACCTGCTACAGACCAGGTGCGTTTGTTAATTATACCTCCCTATTCCGTACATTCCTGACGACTAGAACAGATGTGAGTGATCATCTATCCAGAACCCGCCTCGCTCAACTTGAATCACTTCAGGTGCCGCGATAGTTTGTTTCTGGAAGTCACATTCACAACATTACTATCTCTCATCAGTGCAGGTTCGTACGCCATCTTTTGAGACACGCGTGTGCCCTTTACGTGTTCGACGTGTTGCAGTGTTTTCCATATTGCGCGTATTCGCCATCTCTGGGCGTAATATACCACTATCAGCAAGTGTCGCGGTGTTGAGTTTGATAAATCCTATAGCTCAATTGGTGAGCGATGTGCTTCGCCCTTGCCGCATGTGCTTACGAACTGTCCAGTATCTGCTGAGCCAATCACACCCATCACATTTGAGCGTTCCGACCATGGGCAGTGTTTGTACCTATTCCGTCAAATTGTCTCTTGTTGGCAACCTTCGGTATTTTCTTAATTCTCATGGACTTGTATACGCTTACAGACTGTCTCATCCTACTAGCTGTACGTCGCTGAAATATCAATTACGCTGGCACTGAACCCTGCTCCTGCAGTTATGCTCGTGTCGGCTATCTGCAAGATAATTGTAGACATCATAGTGATTTCCACTACGTGGTGGAAGACCTTTAAACTAGTAAGGGATGTATTACGACTTCATAAAGGTATCGGCCTCAGCGGAACACTGTTACGTGATGGTAATGTACTTGTCATTTGCATCGGGATGAACGTAACTAATTGCTGTGCATTAGGGAGTCTTTATTTTATGTGAGACCCCCATAAGCGTGATCCAGCAGCGTATTGATAATACGTCATCCAGGATTCTGCTTGCATTCGATATCGCTCAGCTTTTGGTGATAACCACGGTATGTATTTGGATCCTGACACTCTTTAAGTCCCTCAGGGCATCATTATTTCTTAGCCACGCTTGCGCAATGTGTCTCGAGCTGCCAGTATGATCACTGTGTGAGTGTCATCTCTGAACTCTAAGGCGGCCAGGTTTCTCATGGTTAACGTCACTACCATGTCACGACACAGGATAGGACCAATTCTACTGTCACGCTTCCTCATCAACCTCCGTCAAGCCTCAGAGCCGGAGGACGAGTCAGCCATGCAATGTTTTTCTCGGTTTTCCGTTCCCGCCGAGTTCCGCGTACACACTGCGATCAACAGAGTTGTCGGAAACATAGGCGAATTCCTTCAATTTGGAGAACATGAACACGACAACAAACTGGCTGACCAGAATGAAGATGACGACTCACCGAAAGGATATGTTGGCAGCACCGAGCGTGCTGTCAACACATCACACAGATATATAGCGGGTACGTGTATATGTTGCACCATGGAAGACTTCGAGATCAACGAACGCTCGATTTACATTGCTGGGCCTCAGATACTCCGTGACTCGCAGGCTCGAGTTGTCAATTCTTGACAAATGGTCGCCGTGCCTCAATAGCAAACAAGACTCATGCTGTGTATAGGTTACTTTGTATTTGCTGCTGCAACCGTTCGCATTACTCAAGACACACATGTAACATCTAGTATACTTACATGATTTGGTTACATGGAGCCCATCCTTACACGCCTAGGACTATGCAATAATGAGAGATGGTATCAAAAAAACCTGACGGTCACGGTGCATGCACGATTAGTTACGACGACATATAATTTGAGAGATAAGTGACCAATAGCCGATCGGCGCTTTTTGGTCTACATGATTATTACCTGCGGACGACCGCGTCTTCGTCTACCCACTCACACTCACGCCCACTGTTTCATTGTCACTACGTGATTCAATAGACCAAAGATAGCCTGCCTTCAAGCCCCTCGGATACTCAACAAAATGTTTCTAAATGATTTACCTTTGGCTTTCAACTCAGACTCCAGCACGATGATCGATATTCTCAATGCTTCTGAACTTCATGGCTATAGTCGACTCGTGGATATGCTTGTACGCCCTCATCGCAAATTCAACCAGCTTTTGCGAGGTGGGATCCACGTTATTGAGCTGCAGGCTATGTACAAAGCTAGCATGTCGCCACACTGATGTCCATCGCTGAACCGCGGAATATCGCGGACTCTGCGTCCATGGCTGATCGGGTGAGCGTTTCAGATATGTTTTCTTATCTATTTATTTACGAACGCACTCAGAAAACACGTATCTATGGCGCCCTGAGCCAGAGGTCAATGTCATTCTACACGCGCCACCTGATGGGAGTGGTTAAGCGTATTGCAAACATCAATGAGTCGCAACTCTACTCTTGGAGATGACATTAGCAAGATGCATGCCATTCTAATCGTGGAGTTTCTGGGGCACATGCTAATCCGAGAAAGCCCTTCTCTTTGAGCCTATCCGCATGGCATCAGCCCCAGTCTCTCTGGACACGCTGGAAGCACGCGCCTTACCAAATACCGGAGACGAGGAAAATGTGACAGAGATGGGGGATGTCAGACGGGAACCATCTATCTATCAATGGTGGTGCGTGCGACATATGCCAGGGATTCTAGCAGCGTTCTCCTTGTGCTGGAAGGTACTCACCCTATTTCTAGGTACATACCGACGTCACTCAGTCTATGCGACGGCGAATGTGCACAAACGAACGTAGTTTTCCAGATTTTACCTCAGGACGCTGCGACGCCCTTACAGTTTCGACGCTGATCTCTCGATAGCTTCCTCTCCAAGTTTAAAGGCGATTCAAAATCTACCGCATCGAATCGAACACTGCCCGCTGACAACCGATCAAACCGCAATGTCCTGCGCATGTGCCTGGTGTTCGGTCGTCCAATAAAATCAAAGCTAGTACTACGGACAATGTTCTCATCATCGGTTCGATTTACGCACTCTTTTCCATCCATCCCGTCGGCCATATTATGTCTTCGTTGTCTAACTCTGATTACATTACGGAGGTTCGTGCTGGGTGAGTTGCACGCAACAGTATGCAAGGAATTATATCTCATGCTTTGTTTCAGGCTTCCATCTGTATACTTTAGTTGGGCTTGCCCAGGTATAGTCCTGCCATCCGATCAAAGACCTCGTGTTTTACTCACTGGCCGCTCGTTTGCTAGCTCTAGCGATATATGAATATATCGTGACTTTGCACGATGAAGTACGCTTTATATGGCAGCACAACTGGTCCGGATCAACCGCATTATTCATTGCCAATCGCTACGTACTCATCGCGAGTGCGGTGTACACTCTCGTACCCTTTTCAAGTCAAGTGAGTTTGTCTGCCCGACGTCGTGATATTTCACTCACTATCAACTCAGTCGTGAGTAAATATCATGCTCAGTATGTCTGCTAAGCTCACAAATCTTCAAGGTGCCGCGATACTGGTTTTGTGCAGGTTTTAATTCGATTGTCACCATCCCTTGTCAACGCTGGTACGTATACTACTTTAGAAAATATTTGCGGTTATAACGTGCGTTGGTATATTACAGCGTTTTCCGTGTTACGAATATTCGCCATCTCCGGGCGCAATATGTCAATATCGGCAAGCGTGGCGGTTTTGAATATGATATATCCCGTAGCTCAAGTGGCGAGTGTTTTGTTTTCTTCCTCCCCACGTACACTTACCAACCGTCTAGTATCTATGGAGTCAATCACATCCGTCTTATTTGAATGATTCCATCCTGGGCAACAGATGCACTTATCCTGTCAATTTGTCTCTTGTCAATAACCTTCAGTAAGTCATATTTGCGGAGTGGCATGCTTTTACCGACTATCCCGTTGTATCAGGTGTACGTCAATTACAGATCAAATATACCGCTACGCCTGAACTGATCTCGGCCTCTCCAGTTCTGTTTGCGTCGGTCATCTGCAAAATATTCGTCGATGTCATCGTCATTGTCACGACGTGGCAGAAGACTTTGACTCATGCACGGAGTATGCTACAGCTTGATATGAACATAGGTCTCAGTGGAACTCTTCTGCGCGACGGTATGATTCATATCTTCTGCGTCGCAATGAGTGCGTCTGATCGGCGCGTTACAGGGAGTCTCTATTTCATGTGCGACTTCACATAAGTCAAAGGCTCGCAGCGTCGCTGACAATTTAGCCCTTAGAATTCTGCTATCATTGGATATCGTTCAACTCGTGCAATTTGTCACGGTAGGTCACTCTGATATGTTATTCCCTCGCCTGTAACTTTGACACGACAATTCTTTCAGCCTCGCTTGCAATATGCTTCTCCAGCTGCAAGCGTAATCACGACGTGAGTGTTGCACTTAGACTTGCTCCGTCCCCATCATCGATGTGAACCCTTTGTTGCGGTGTAGGATAGGGCCAATCTTGATGTCACGCTTCCTCATCAATCTCCGTCAAGCCTCAGAGCCGCTCAACAATACAGCCATGCAAAATCTCTCTCGGTTTTCTGTTCCTGCCGGGTTCCGCGTCCCCACTACCATCGACAGAGTCATCGGAAACATGGGCGAATCCCTCGAGTTTGGCAACTACGATAATGAAGATGAACAAATCGACCAGGCTGTGGACTCTACGCCGGAAGAATCTGCCGACGACGTCGATCATGCGGCCAACACATCCCGGAACCCTACTGTAAACACAGGCGATGCTATTGAAGAGGTGATGTTGAATTAAGTTTAGTTTCTCATCGCTGATGTGTACCTACGGCCTCAGGTACTCCGAGTCCGGGATATCCAGGTATGACAACTTACCAACACTGGAGATCCACCATTTCGCAGCAGCAGGGAATAATGTTGTCGTGTATGAACTACGTTCCTTTCTCATGCTTCTTTCCTCATTAGCTCCTGAATTTTTGACGCGTTAGAGTCATCTTACTGTCATATAATACGCTATTCTCGAGATAGCGCGGATTTTGATCCCGACGTCGCCCTCTGGAGGTCGCTTTCTATTCAAGCTCCTTCCACAGCCTCTTGCATCGAACTCAGCTTAATTACTTCTTATGTCCGATCAAACCGCGATGGCTTGCTGTGCCAAGGCAGAAGTACTATGGCAATTGCGACAATACATACAGTCAAGACTGAGCGTCCCGAGCAACTCCGGAAGTACTGGGAACCATCGGTAGCACGATAGTGTTGGCTCCCATGGCAGATGCTTCCGAACACCCTCCATCGAACAGATGAGCCGCATGACTTGTGCCATTTTGCAGTGCACTCCTTTGTATCTCCCAAGCCATACTTTCATCCTCAGTTTGACCCACATATTGTCAGGCATATCTACCACACTTATTTTTTTCGATGACATAGATTGATGTGACAAAATCACGGCCGTTTGCATCCAAAGTACGTTGTCGTCGTTGCAATTTCACTCGATGGTGTGCGATTTGACTCAATGTCATCAGACATTTCTCCAACATCTGATCATCTGTAGATCAACGTCTCCGGTCACGACAGCACATGTTCGCTTCAGTAAGATTTGCCATCTATATAATCTGCTAGCGGAAATCTGTTATCATCTAGGACGGCACGTAGGTATATAAAACTAAAGCAGTGCAACTATTACAGCTCTCTGCTCCCAAAGTCGTCCTTGGTGGGTCTCTCAGGCCTTCACGTCTCGCCTCTACACGCCAAGTTAAGTATGTCTTCGCTCATGTCCGCCTCCGATGTCATTGCGGAGGTTCGTTTTCTGTAAGTGATCCACAACAATGTGCAAATCTTATTCCGTCTCACATGTTTGTCATATCTCAGCCTCCCCTACGAGTATATTGGTTGGGTCTGTCTGGGTCTGCATACGATTTTATCTCTTCGACGAATTCAATATTCGCTGACCAAGCTTTCGTCTAGCCTTAGCAAGTTATGAGTACATTCTCACTTGGCACGATGAAGTGCGCTTTGTATGGCAGCGTAAATGGACCGGGTCAAGCATATTGTTCATAGTCAATCGCTATGCGATGATCGCGACTGTACTCACCTTTGTGATACCTTCCACAAGCCAGGTGCGTTTTGCCAACAATTCTCCAGACGCCGTGTTACTGACTAGATTCAGACGTGAGTGGTTATACAAGTACTCCGTCTATCTTCTCAGCCTCATTCGAAATGCTCAAGATGTCACAACGGATTTTTCCTTCAGGCAATAATTGGACTGTTGCCTCCTCTCATCAGCCTTGGTATGGGCACTATACTTCAGGAGACGCTTGCATTGTTGACTTACGTTAATGCGCTGTAGTGTTTTCCACGCTACGAGTGTTTGCTATCTCTGGGCGGAGCATGCCAATATCAGCAAGCGTGCTGGTTTTAAGTCTCGTATGTTTTTCTATACTACTAGTAAGTATCGGATTTATGTTTTTGCAACACGTACTTATGAGCCACATAGTATCAATGGAGTCAATCGTATACGTATTATACAGATGATCCCGTCCTGGGCGGCATCTGCAATTATCCCATCAAAGTGTCTCTCATTGATAACTTTCGGTAAGTCTAATCCCTTGAAATCATAGCTTTACTGACCCACGTCTTCGCTAGTTGTACGTCTCTATACGTTCGTCGTGATTACGCCGCTTGACGTAACTCCCGCAGTGATGCTCGCTGTTACTATTTGCAAGATAGTTTCAGACGCTATTGTAGTGGTTACTACGTGGCGAAAAACCTTTCGCCATGCACAGAGTATGGCACGGCTCGATATGGACATTGGCCTCAATGGAATACTGCTGCGTGACGGTACGGTTCCTTTTCTCTGTAGCGGCTAAACACAACTGACCGGTGCGCTCTAGGAAGCCTCTACTTTGTGTGCGTCCATACAGCCCGATAGTCGGCAAGCGCACTGATTACGCATTCTGTAGGGTTATACTCGTGCTGGACGTCCTCCAGCTTTTGGTATTCGTCATAGTACGTGTTCATAATTTTGACATCCTCTCCCTACGGCGATACGATGATCCTTCAGCCTAGCTTTCAGCCTGTGGCTCCTGTTCAAGATATCATAATGATGTGCGTGCTATATCGGACCCGCCTCGCGTCGTCATTGTTGATCTCAACGCCCCGTTCCGATGTAGAATTGGACCAATCCTGATATCGCGCTTCCTCATCAACCTCCGTCAAATCGCAGACCCAGACAATGAGACAGCCTTGCAAGACCTCTCTCGTTTTTCCGCGCCCGGATTTCACGTGCCCACTTCTACGATCGACAGGGTAATAGGAAACTTGGGCGAAAGCCTTGTGTTTGGAAACTACGGTGATGAAGATGAAACGATTGGGCAGAGCGATGGTGACCTTTCGCGAAAAGAGTGTCAAGAATGGGAGCAATAGCGCCACGGACATCTTCGACTACGATACTGATATATGGAGTACATATATAATACTGTAAGATGTATATAGCTAATTTCCCGAAGATTTGGTATGTGAAGAGTGCGTCTCATATACAGAATCGTCAGAGGAGACAGGAATGTCCGCAATAACGATGTAAGCGTGCGCTGTTGAATGCGCCTAAGAGATTCCTCGTATGGAGCACACTGCCCTGGTTAGTACTCACTCGAGGTCAAGATCGTAACCGACTCACGCGTTTCCTCATACCCATTCCTTGTTCGTACTCCTCGCACGCACTGCTTGTGTTTGAGCTTCCAAAGCGGCTGACGTCCATTGTCCACGAGAGGGATGTCAGGCGGAGTAACAATTCAGGGAGCGCAAGATTTTGTGTTCTCTCTATGACAATGTGAGATATTGTATACATAAGCAGTCGTATACTATTGAAGTTGCATCGCCGTAGGAGTGTAAGATACTTCCTGAGCAGATCCTAATGGTCTTCCATAGCCTCTTCGCGCGCTCGTTCTGACTCGCGCCAATCAGCTATATACTGGTTTGCCATTTCCTGCAGTTCAGGGTCGGCTCTGAGTTCTTCAATGTCGATGACCATGCCGTCGTTGATTGCACGGATAGCGTCTTCTTGTGTGCAATTCGGTGGTGGCATGCGTTCGCCCAGATGATATGTGTGCGGCGTCAAGTTCGGGCAAGCGTTGCGCGGAACGGTGAGCGTGTAGAACGTGCAGCTGCCGTGCGCCCTTGCCTCCGCATCTGCTTGAGCGTATTCCTCGTGCAGTCTGCCCGCCCATGCTTGAGGGAGATCGTCGAACGGATGAACGACGGTATCAGTGATAAAGTATCGTTTTTCCACAGGCTCAGTCGGGCGGGAGCGCAAGTAGATAACAAGCAGTTGCCGTCCACCCGCAGTGTCGTCGACGTCAAGGCCCAGCCGGCGCAGCGCCATTGTCGCCAGAGGCGCCCTATGGAGGTCGCACCAGTCACGCAGTGGTTGCACGTCGGGGTTGTAGTTGACACCTCCAATGACGCGTTTGAGCAGTCTGCACCGCGCTTTGTGGAATGGCCACGCGGCTTCCTGGCATGTTTGGCTCTGAAAGCGATGTCAATCATGAATCTGCGCAAAGCGACGAGGGACGTACACAGTAACGGACGGCAAGGCATCCAGAACACTTCTGCAATCTGACATCTGGCCCTGCAGCCTTGTTGCACTGGCTGCATCGTCTCGGTGCGGCCTCAGGGGTCGATGGGGTTCCGCTGTCAACGTTCATGGTAAGCGGTAAGCACGACTTGTAGTCCGAGCTGTTTTGTGAGGGATAGGAATCTCAGCAGTTTTCGGGAGGGTGGAAGAAGGTGTGAGAGTCGAAACAACGCAAGTTCGCCGAAGGAGGGCGGGAGCGGGCCATGGAGTTACGTAAGACATCGATTCTGCTCCTTTTGAGAGACCGTGTTCAATTAAAGGCATTGCGGCTGACTTACAGTAGTCGAATGAAAGGATAGGCAAAGGACATTACCCTGCGCTGCTAGAGTCCCAAATGTAAGATCATGGACCTTTGTGTCCGCTCGCAAGTCGTACGCGACTGACTGTACGTTCAAGCGGCCAACTATCATCCGCTAGAGTACTGAGCAGACGGTACCGTATGTCAATACGGCTGATATTTATCTAACCGTCTACAACGGTTGAAACAGGACATGCACATACTTGTTAGTACGTCGCATACTAGGGTGCGAAACCATTTCACCAAGGGACGTCGAGTCAGATGGAGATATGTCGCGACACGACCCCAGCTCCAAGCCTCTAACAGCGCCAAAAAGTACATTAGTACGTGAACATAGAACAAGCAGGAGAGGGCTCACCTGAGCGCAGTACCTTCCAGTATCTTTCATGGAGATTCACCATGGCAAACTGGTAGAGCCAACTCGAACTTGTCACGGTCCGGCGGTCCGGGTTAAGCTTAAGTCCGGACTCCGCGGCTTCTCAGGGTCATCCATGCTCTATATCTACCACGACGACCACGTACTGCACACTCTCAGTCGTTACCTGACTGTCATTGCGTGAACTTTGCTATCAGAGTTGACCGTCTTTGGGGTCAAAAAGAACGTCTACCCTGTTCCCTCTCTCACCCCGCTGGCTATGCAGCACTCCCATACATTCTTGCGCCCCCGCCAACCTGTGCTATAGCGTTCTTAGGCACAATGCGAATATCTTCACTCTTCGCACAGTATACCTGTATCTGTGAGCATCCTATCCCTGGGTAGATGCATTTTGCCTTGAATTGGTACTACATGATATTCTCGTGGGTCTGTCACGCGTACTAATCAGCACGCCTCATACTGAGATTAATTATGTAGTGGAGCTTACCTGTGGTTTCTGCACGATAGCCTCGACCACAGTTTTAGTTGTCGCCACGCGGTGGGCAATTTTCAGCTGAGTGGAGGACGTATGTATGACGGTATGTAAGTACTCTATTCATGCTGAACACCGCTGATTGACGACCTTTAGGGAGTCTCTATTCCATCTACGCATTTCTCTACCTCGGTACACACGCTCAAGCGCACGGTGCAGAGAAATAGTGACAAAGTAGAGTTTGTGCCGTCAGAGGTACTTCGGAGACAGCCGAAGTGATTCTCGCTGAGCATAGCATGGCTCAATCGATGATCATCCGTCTGTCTCCATTGCACTTTTCTTGTCTTGTACCATCCACTGTGCACTATCGGGATGTCATCGGTACTCCCTTCCACCATAGGCCACACGTCGTACAATCTCACCATTCCAAACGAGTGGTCCATCGGCTATCCTGACTGGAGAGACGCTTGTTGGAAGGAGTGGCAGTGGGCACATCCAGAAATCTGTGACTGGGACGATATATCTACATTCCCTTCTCACAAGCCTGACATCGACATTTTCTACCCGTTACGTTCTCGGGGGCTTTGTGGGTGGTACGCCGGCTCATCGCCCAATGATGCTCCACGCGACTGTAAACATATTCCGGCGCTCTCAACAGGTGCAGAAATTCCGCCTGAGCTCTTCGAACGCATGATCCGAGCTTATGAAGACGTACCTCGGCCAAATGACGTTGACTCTAAACGTCACCTAGGAGCGTGTGCGCTGGTTTGTCGATACTGGGCTGAAAACTGCCAGGCAATCTTGTGGCGCCATATATACTTACGGTCGAAGGACGACATCCATCAGTTACTTCAGTTTCAAAGGAGCACCTTCAGTAGAGCCTTCGGATACATACTGGAATTCCATATACCGACCCAATCGTTGACCGGAACTCCTTGGATCCATTTGTTATCAATGCTCTATGGGAGTGAGCCTGGGTCGTTGCAGTCTAGACGGTTTTCCTTGTCGATAGCAGGTCCCCTTCCTCTCCATCAAAGATCACTGCGCTCAATCCATGCCAAAGTTCCGCGAGCAGGTCCTCACTTTTCGTCCTCCATCTACGAGCTTGTACTCAGCAACGTTAATTTCTCCCGGCTTCAGGATTTGATGCATCTCATTGGAGAGATGCCAAGTCTAGGATATCTACAGTGCAAGACAGTGACATGGGACTCGCTTCCAATAGCGCTTACCCAGAGACCTGTCTGCGCCAATAAATCCGAGACCTTGCTCTACATCATCGACATGGAACAATGCAGACCCCGCTGTGCGCAAGCAGCATTCTGGCTTCTTCCGCACTTGATCAATCGATCGTTACCCTTCATTTCGCATGACGACCTCTCTCGGATGATTGGTTTGGCACAAACCCTAGACTCGGACAATGGCATACTGAGGGTGGCGGATACAAACAATGCTATGTTCCATGTAGAATCTCGATCCGAAGATGAAGGAGCAGTGATAGGTAAGAGCCTCAGATATCATTTTCTATACATTTACTCACCTATAAACTGATACTCTAGCGTTACACATCGCACAAAGCGGACCAGAGTCCCGCCGTGACACCGTTGGGAATCTAAGTTTCGAGTGTAGATCCTGCTTCACCGATTTCTGGATGCACATAGCAAGTATAGATACGGGGGTGATCTGGCGGAAATTGCCCGTGTTCGCAGATACCATCGCATTAACCGTTCCCGGAGCCAGTAGTGGGTGGGCGGGCATCGAGTGGGAGGCGGTCGAGTGGGAGATTTTCGACGATGCTGTCTGTTCTTTTCCCCACCTTCGTCAAATTGTTCTTGGATTTGATTCACTCGAGGACATGCATATCTTCGCGGAGGATATCCTGAAGAGGAGGATGCCGCGTTCAGCTCGTATGCATATAGTGAAATACGCGGTTCGAGATCGTGAACATCGAGGATTTTGGCTTCGAGCGCGGCTCGACTCAGATACGACAGAGCGTGCGCACAATGTCTACATGATTAGATTTGCATGACACTGAACACCCTTTCTATGCAGGTCAAGGAAGCTCGTTGCTCGATGTATATGACTGAATCGTCCTTCAAAGAGTCTTTTTCTGTGCTCATGTAAGCTGTAGCTTGTGTGGCTCATGCGTTGTGCGAGTACACAGTGATCTCATGTTAAGTTTAAGCTCATCTATTGTCTCATTGTACGGACGATCAGGTGAGAGCTCAGCTGTAGTCAGAGACAAGTTAGCGTGATGTTCGATCAGCTGAACGAGTCTACCCATGCTTTGCGCACACTGAAAATTTCGTAGGTTACAACAGTGTAAGCAGATAGTCACAGCCGATAGCCATGGGGATATTACTGTACACTGTGTTCACCCCTTGAAGTCGCCTCCTCTGAAGCATATGTGAATCCTTCACCGTTTTGAACTTGAAGCGATGAGATATCATCATTAGACCGCCCGCCATTCGAACTCTCGTCTGTTTCGTGTGTACCCAGCGCAAGTGGCTCACCCATATTGTCCAGCATAGTGGACAGATGAAGGCCGGTTATAGAGAACTTCGACATACTCTCCATCGCTGTATCGTTATCAGGGGCTGCGGCTTGGCGAAGGTTGATAAGAAAGCGGGATATAAGTATCGGTTGAAGTCTGTAAGAGCGATGGTCGTGATCATACAGCTCGGAACGAGGGATAAGCACATACATGTTACAAACGGTTCCAGTGGGATCGATGGTCTGAACCGACGACTAAGGTGTAAATGCATGAGCGGTAGAAGACTTGGGAAACAATTATAGACTTACAAGAGTGTTGGTAACAATCTGGGCAATGTTCCGCACCAAGAGAGCACTATATGAATTTAATATGTGCACCACGTCTTCACAGCAATCATGATAGAGCGCACATGAAAAACAAGCTCCCTGCAGAACAGGTAAGATAGAGTGCATCGAGCGAAAAGTGTCCTTACCGTCCCGTAAAAGCGTCCCACTAAGGCTGACGTTCGCCCCGATTTGTGTGGCTTCTCTTGTGTACCTCGTCGTTCTTAGCCAGGTGACAAAGATCACGACGATGTCGACGGCTATGGCAGAAACCCGGTTGACGATTGTCACTGCAATATGATTTAGACTGCAAGTTTGCAGGAGATCATATTCTAACAGACGTACGCCTGAGGTCAAGCGGGTCAGCCGTATAGTCCATTGTGCACTAGACTTACTTACGTGAAGATAGTAGAGGCAGAGAGTGAAGTAGATGTGTAGCGGCAGATGTTACCCAGAGCTATATCGCGCGAGTTCGATGTGGATACCGTGATAGTGATATACTGATGGTCTTATCAAAACGCGTCCGCCGATGTGATACGAGTAGCTCACCGCAATGACCACGATAGGAACCAAACCTAGCACCGCGACAACCGGCGAAATCAACTTGCTTTTCTTGCAAAGCGCGTATACTCGCAAAGTTGAGAAGACTACATGGAATCAGAGTCGTCAATATATGTAACGTCAACAGATTACCATTGAACTCACCGGCGCATACCACCTCTGGCATCACCTCAATGAAAGCTTCTAAAGCCAATGTACCGCGACATCTGGGTGGCATCAGAACTGGGCCCAAACGGTTCACAGAGTTACTCACGACTATCGGAGATGTCAGATCATACAGTCATCAGCTGTGAACAATGAAAGCGTACTTGACCGGTGAATGGAACAGCATACAAGATGCTCAATGATACGGTGAGGTATCGATTGACAATGAACAGTAAGGTAGATCCGGTCCATCTTCTTCGCCACACCAGAGCTACTTCTTGATCAAAGGTCAGAAAATACTCGTAGGCCACTAACGCTGGAAGTAAAGTTCATGATGAGCTGCAGTCAGGTTCGTAAAAATGCCCTTGCTCACCAGTACAAGCGTATGTTAGACAAGCCAACGCAAACCTAGGAGGTTGCCGGCGTGAGCACATAGTCATGATAGCAATTAAACCGCTTACTCTGTTTGATAGTCGGCGACAAGATTGGCATCATGTGTAGACCCGGACATATTGCAGCATTCTAGGCGAGAGCCACAAGGGAACGAGCACACAAGATACGTCGATTTGCTTATATCCTACTGTTTTGACGGCAACGTTCTGGTTCCGATGAGGTTAAGGATACAATGAGATAGCCTATGTAGCTGTATCAAACGCCGTGTTGATATGATGCGTGTTGAGACAGAGAATGCGCATAGCTCCTTGAACGTGCCTAACTTTGATTCTGTCTCAGCACAAACAACGATAGGCATAAGAACGAACGTGTGTAGAAGCACGAGATCAATAGATGTCACAGGGACTGATGTAGGTGTAAGCCATTGTAAGTTGTGGACCGCCGTTTCAACCACTGCTTGCCAAGCTCGCGGAGTACGATGTGCTGAATAGCGAGGCCATAGACCAGGCCAGAGAACGAGCCGAGCGGATGAAGCTGGGCTTTCCTGATAATAGTAATTTACGTCAAGTTGTGGACAAATCAACTATCATGAAAGCAACCTGTAAATCCGTGCAGTAGTGCAGATGCGGAGAACTGCGCGTGCGCCTCGTTGTTCTCTTGGTCTTAGTGAAGCCCAAAGCTCGCTTGGACATCACTGTGAGAAGTTGTTTCACTTTCGCTAGTGCAACGATAGCACGTCCGTAAATAACTTGAGATTGTGAGGCCATTGCTGTAGACGCACAACCTCACGAAGTTAGAGAGATATTCCCAACAATCGATGCTAGATACCCACTGGTTCTAGTTGTTAAGCTGCGTGTTACATCATTTGAATCAGGTTTCTTTGCCTACTTCGAACGCGTAGATATCTATGGGGGTTTCAGAGAGGTTCGTATGGGCGAGTGGACTTTAGTTTCACGTACAGCCGTATTGTAGAGGTTGAGGGGGATGCCTTACCAGACACAAGTTTCGATGCATAAAAGGATCATTACGCTAGTCAAGTTGTGCAATGAGTCAAATGTGTCATCCTCGATAATGTGTTCACTAAATTGCGAGGATCTCTGGGTACTGTGAGGATAGACGGTGAGAACAAGAGTAAGCGTCGGGATGTGCGCTGTTTGGAAATCCCGACGCGCGCTTGTTGGCGCGTGGCACGATGTCATTGTCGGCCGGTAGCTTTGATTTTTTTCGCAGCAATCGTACAGCTTGGACCTTTACTCTGACACTTCATCTGACTGTCGCCTTGGTACGCTCTCCGTTGCACGTTATTAGTGCTGAGCATCGCCATGTCTCCGCACCGCTTTCTTGAGCTGTGCACCGGCTAGACGCCTCGTCAGGATCTTTGATGGCTGTCACGGTATATATGACAGTGGAACGCCCTTAGCTTATCCCGAGAGCTTTGCATTTCATCATCACCACCTCTACGCAAAGTGACCGCTACTGCACAGCACAACTAGTGTGCTGAGGTCTATACCCAAACAAGTGATACCGTATACCGATTCTCTTCGTTGCTATAACACACGACTGGTCGTGCAGACTCATCCTAACCGGTACCGACAGAACCGAGTCAAGTAGACAAGACCTAACCTGTTGCACTGGAGATTAGGAGATATAGACAGAAATGGAGGCGTTCTCCTCACCTGAGTACGTACACAGGAATTCGTTTATGTGGACCGAACACTCACCCTAGCTTTGTAGCCCATGGTACTTGACTGGTACGCCTTGATTCTGCCCTGTCATTTCACACCTCTCACCAGAATTTAGTTGTGCGCACTCACGGGGTGTTATTCTTGCGACCGGAGAAGTCCTGGCGACCAATCGTATCCGTTACGCTTGAAAACGGGCAGCCTTCGCATGAATTAGTCCTTGGCTGCGACGGACAAAATCCCAATCTCAAAACCCCGTTCGTGCTGTATGTTATGACAAAGGCCGGATCTTATATTGGCACAACTAACTTAGTGCTTGCCCTACTTTATAGCAATGATGTGGATGAGTCGACCCGCCTGGACATCAGGATCTGGCATAAGTCCCCTCGGATGAACAGGCGGAAGAGACACTTGGTGGGGTCCGCATATGTGTCATTAGGTGAACTGTTAAAGCGGCAAGAACGACCTGGTGCTGGTAAGTCAAATCTGTCCTCCGCTGAACAGTGTTTGATCGATGCCTTTCGTGAAGATCTCGCCCTTCGCCTCAAATGTCCTCCTCCGCAAAAGCGCATCCGAAACGTGGCCAGCGGCAGGCAGTCTAATGCTGTCACTCTTACCGTTCGTTTGGGCGTACCTAGCGCTCTTCTCCCTGGTTCATGCGCGTCCTCGTCTGTGTCGGCAACTCTTGTTGCTTCTCCACCACCATCCGTCTATGAAGTTGATGACGAAGATGAGGACGAATGCTATCTCTCAGATGACGAGGAATCGTCACATCCACTGGACACTGTTCCAGGTAAGCTTTTGCGCATCGAACTTGATGTAGCTCTAATTTTTAACGATGTCTTTATCATTAGATTCACAAACCACGGAGATCGTACCTCCGTGGCAGAGCCCAGACACTGCAATAAATAGTAGCGGTGGGCTCCACAGGCGTCATAGACGCGTGAAAGCGTACTGTATCAACAGTTCAGACGAAGAGGAGGTCAGCGTGTCGTGCTCCTCGTCAGACGAGCAGCCCCGAGTCTTCATACACCCAGTAGACGACACAGAACCAGAAATTTTCTGTGAACGCGTACTGCCGATTCTGCCTCAACACGCGGGATACGGTGAGGAAGGTGTGCCGTTGTCTCTCATGGAACGGATCTTGGATAGGTTCGCTCCGTATTGCGAGATGACACGGCGGGAATGCGATTTTGGGCTGGTACACCGGAGGCTCGTGGCTGAATGGTACACCGTCGCGGCTTCGTTATTGGGTCTGGCGGGGTACGTTCGTCACTTCCTTACCAAACAGCTCCAAGACCTCTGATTGGCGAATATTTCGTAGATTGAACGCTGCGGTATTCGGGTTTTCGCAGGGTACTCTATACGAGATCGACAGCCTTGCTCTTCGTTGCGTCACGTTTGGGAGCATCGCCGCTGCCGTCGGGCTCGTGGCGGACATCTGGTTCCTCGTATCATACGGTGGTGCAGATCCAGCGAAATTCGAGGTACGCTATTCAATATATCGCGTTCTCTAGACGGTTCTGATTGAGTAGCAGATACTCACACGCGACGTCTATGGCTCGTATTTCTTTTTCTGTCTCACCTGCCGTCTACCCACACTCTGCCTCTTCATATCCACCTGTGCCCTCATGTCCTTCCTCCTCGCCGTCGCGTGGACCGCGTGGCCCACCGCCGTGCTCGTCATGTCATGCGCGGCGGGAACGCTTCTTACGCTGCAATACCTGGTGTATGGGTGTCATCGCGCGGTCAACCTCCTAATCTGGATCGTCCAAGTGGTATGGCGCAGCATAGCTGGAGTGTTCCTTCGATGCTTGAGGAGGAAAGCGGTGGTTGCAGTGACAGTCCCTCCTGCGGATCTTGATAGACAGCCAGGAGGCAAGGGACCTTCGGCGACGACGCCTTCTTAAAACTTCACCGAAGACACTTTCTTGGACTTTCAGCGACCTTTCCTCGACTCTTGGACTCCTTTTTCTACCCGGACAGAGTAGCGGAGGTCTACGCGCCTCAGTCTCTTCACTTCCATCGGCGCTCCTACAACCACAACTCGTATGAACCGCGTTGGCTGCTTCCGCGATCGTCATATCATGCACAACGGACATGTCTTCCGTAAGTACATGTATTACGTGAAATAATGCCTCACCAAATAGTTAGGGTCAGTAACTACCACGAAAAATTTCAGTTGGTCAAATTCGAGCTCAGATATCGTACAACGATAGTGCCCAACCGTTGCGAGTTGTTTGTTGAGTTTTTAGTCGCCATTCTGTTGACGTTTGGTAATGGCAGAGGCCGGAAGACATTGACCACCTGCGGTGTCTCATAAGATGCTTGCACTACGGGGATAGAACATAGAATATGCACAAGCCAGTAAACTGTGCTTGAAACGCGGGTTGGAATGATCATAGCGCTGAACCCTGGCGGGCATGTTGTGGCGAGTGGCGCCCGCTAAGGCTTTCTTTCTCCCATCGACACCCAACGTGAAGCTATCCCTTCGAGGTCGCCCATTTGTGGGGCGGAAGCATCATCGTGGATCATGAAGACAAGCACTAGTTTGTGCTCTCTTCCCGATGATGTTCTTCTACGCGTAGTTACATTGCTTCCCGTGCCAACTATTCTGGCTGTGCGAAAGGTGCGCAAAATTTCCGAACGTGCAACTAAAGTTCACACTGACGGTGTCTATCAAGACATGCAGGACTTTGTGCCGCATCACTGAATTCAAGCTGGTTTGGCTTGATGTCATCGATAGGGACCTGCTCTGGAAACGGCGTTCAGTCCCGTTATCTTGCAGGTCTTTATCTCAGTTGTCTGCCCAGCAGACCGAGATTGTCGCGCTCCATGCCTTGAAATTGCAGCTGAACATGTCCCATCAGACAAAGCCGCAGTCTGTAGTTCCCTTTCACCGAACTCGCTCAGTCACATGGCTCCATATCGTTCAAGGGAAATGGCTTCTAGCTGCTTGTTCAGACGCCACAGTCAGCACCATCACTCTGTGGTCTCTCTCCTCTGTCTTATCTGGAAGCTGTACAACACCACAAGCGGAAGCCTATCTGGATGGGCCAGTCAATGATGGGGCCGTGCAGATACAGGAAGGCCGTTTGATAGTTGCGCTTGATGTGCGCTCTCCGTAAGCAATGATTTGTTTGTGCCGTGACATGAACTAATTGCCTGGAAATAGGATTCCGTATATTGACGCCATCAGCCTGTGTCGTTCTGCAGACACCCTTACGTTCACACGGGAGGCTCATCTTTCAGGGATGTCACGGCTCCGCTGCTTGCAGGGCCCTATGATAGGCTTCGCTCTTTGGGACGAAGTCAGTGTGCCTTGTGTAGTCAACTGGAAATCTGGAGTAGGAGTCAAATTGCGGGAGACACCAGATATTGCAGTATGTGCAACAGCCTACTAGAGCGCGAATTTTCTGACAATTCTTACTCTATTAGGGTGGTTGCATCTGTATGGCGATACAGAATAGCATGCTAGCCCTTGTGATTCAGCGGAAGCTGGAGATCCACAGTTTGATGGACACCGATACGTTGCGTTTCCAGAAGACTCATGAAATGCAGGTGGAGAGTCCCATCGGGCATGCTCAGCTGGTTTTCAACCACCATTCCACGGATAATGACTTCACGGTCATACGAATGTGTTACTCTATAGTCGAAGGTGTTTTCGTTCACGATGTCATCTGTCCAGTAAATGGGGATGACATCACGATGGTTCCAACGTGGCATTACAAACCCGATTATTATGAAGAAGAATTCCCTTTCGACACTCTGAGGCCGTCTTTCGGAACAGACGACTTGTATATATCATGGTTTAATGGTCCTAGGCGTATCGGCAAGCATACCAAGTTCCTTGCGACGTCAATCCCGATGTCGCACGCAACTCCCTCGACGATCGCGCCCTCAACTAGGACCGTGCCGTATGTCTTGGCCGACCGAGACATGCCCGCTCTATATTGCATGGGGGTACGCGCCTACGATGAGAGACGGGGCGTGCTTGTTTTGGGGAATGCCTATGGAGAGTTAGTGCTCTACGACTTCAGTGGTACCGATCCACACCAACTTGAGGATTGCTTCAAAGACCTCGTCTTTCCTTCGTCGGAGTGTCGAGATATTTTATCTCAGGTGCGTATACTATATTCTACCTCTGAATTATGCATACTTACTGCGGCTATGCCATCACTCAGACTCCCATCATATCTCATCCAGTGCCCCCGTTCCCGTATAGTCAGGCACTGCTTCCTGACACGAATATTCGAGATGTTATGGTCAACAGCTGGAGGCCAGAACAACCTGATCCTGTGCCGCCGGGATGGACCATAAATTGGGTCTCACCTTGGGAAGATCAAGAGCGCGACTATCCATGGGCAAGGTTCGTCGCCACAATCGACAGCATCGCACTGCATATGGAACATGTACGGTCCTTCTTTGGTACAACAGTTCCTCTTTTGCGCCAAGAGGACGAAATCACTATCTTCAAGGCTGGCGGGCTCCTTTTCGTATGGAACGAAGCTCTCGAAGAGATATACGTCGTTTCCCCAGGTATTTCTCTTGAAGAGTTTGTCGAAAGATTTGAGGCGAGAGGGTACAGCGATCTTCCTATATCACCGACAACACCGGAAGGAACCAGATCGCTTGAATTGCAGCGTTTTACTGAGATGTGGAAGTGGGAGCGGCGGGATCATAACCGCAACAGGTGGCAGGAACTGAAAAACAGAGGCGGAGGAGTGCATCCCAGTTGGACAGACCCTAACCCGCCATCAACGTACTATCCTATGTTGCTAAATTGAATGCATAACATTCAATGATAGCCACAATGTCTTCTACATCGCCGTCGCTCTAGTGCATGTGTATTATGACCTTTCCCGAGGACAGTAAGTAGTATGACAGAAAGCCATCAATAGGCAGTGCAACGTGGCTATACAGAACTGGGCGTTTCCTTCACACTTTGCGGAGAGAAACCTGTTCTGTACTACTAACTGTCCACCCTGTCAGCGTGCTGAATGTCTAGCGCACTTGAAATGGATCTGACGACGAATAGTACGCTCTGCGATTACTAGCTAGTAGCTTAACACTTGACTAATATCCGTTCTAGAACGCATGTTTCCCCGCAGATCTCTCGTTCCCCTCGAGGTCTGCGAACGGGTTATCAATGCTGTATCGTTGTTGAAAGTGACGGACAACTTGACAATTGCCAACCAGGAACTTCGCCGGAACACGCTGCTGGCTTGCGCTTTGACTTGTCGAGCCTGGTTATTTCGCAGCCGATATCACCTCCATCGCGATGTCAAGATGTTCGACAAGCATCAGCTCGAACGCTTCGTCGGTGTACTCCGCGATACACCCGATATTCAAACCTTCGTGTGTACTCTCAGCACCGGAAGTCGTCCCCAGCGTGGTAAAATTGAAGAGTGGCTTCATCTAATTCCCTTGTACCTCGCGATAGTCTTGAGGAACCTGAATACGCTGCGCATCCATAACTGCGACTGGCGCGCACTCCATCCGAGCTTTTTCATGGCCATCAAACATTTCACAGCAGTCACCTCACTCACTCTGCAGACGGTCAAGCTCGGCACATCTCGCGAGTTGGTCAAACTCGTTTTTGCATTTCCCAGCTTGACAGAGCTCACTATACGCGAAGTTCAATGCATCAAGGACCGGCCATGTCGATTATTTAAAAGAGCAAAAAGACAACTGCCATTGCAGTTTCTTCTCTTCAGGCGCGGTTTGATTGGGTTTCCCTTGCTCCGACTACTGGACGAAACTGGCTCCAACTCTCTAATCCATTCGTTGGACATGGAACTCAACCCAGAAGCGGCAGAGATGGAAGCTTCTGGTGGCTTCCTCAAGGGATGTATTGCTATTCGATTCCTCTTCATACAGATCCCGCTTGTGGTTAAAGAGTGTGGTACGTCTGTCTCCCTCCGCTATGCCGTAGATAGCGCTAATACGACGACAGACCATACCGTCTTCACGCATGTATCAGTGGAGCATGCACGACATTTGAAGAAATTCAAATACTCTAGTATCTTGTCACCGTCGAATTTCGCTTTCCTGGTGCATATATTAGGCACAGTGCCTCCCCGCGCCATATCGAAGATATTCGTCAAATTCTGGAGTGGATGGACTCCGAAACTCGAAACCAAGATGCAGGCCATGCAAGAGATTGACTGGAACTCGCTAGACCTGGTTCTGTCGAGTACCAGATACCGCACACTCACTGATCTATGCATCGAAATTGACTATCTCGATGGGCTGAACGCACTGCCGGAATTCCTGCAGAAACAACTCCCGCGGCTGCACAAGAAGGGCGTTTTAGTGGAAGAGTTGGATATCGAACGGTAAGCGATCAAGATCGGTGTCAATGGAAAGGCTCTCATTGTACCATATAATGGCAGAGAGTGAACACTTGGAAGATTTCAGTCACTTCAGGAGAGAGATGGCGAAATGCAATCCTTTGCTGATATGTTGAACGTGTCGCGAGACCGGGCCGGTCCCGGACCAATCACGAGTC
The DNA here is from genome assembly GCA_011032875.1 of Phlebia tremellosa. Taxonomy (NCBI): domain Eukaryota; kingdom Fungi; phylum Basidiomycota; class Agaricomycetes; order Polyporales; family Meruliaceae; genus Phlebia; species Phlebia tremellosa. The sequence goes on along the minus strand of JAAIFI010000184.1, from coordinate 19,626 downwards.
ATCCACTCTTTTCATTTCTTCCTACTACTATACGCTCATCTTGTACTTGGAAGGACCAAGCACATCGTCCAGTCTTTATGATTTGAAACACTCTTCTAGAGAGCTTTCATTGAACGCCTTGGTACTGGGACGTGATCACATTTTGTTCCTCTTTTGTGGGCTGCACAGATCATCGTTGCTCCCTCAAACCATTCTCCCGCTCCTCTACCCACTTGGTTCAGTTACATACATCTCATTTCTGAAGCAAAATTGAGGAATATCATCACCGTGGACTATGGAGGGAGCTACTAACTTGTGCTCTCTCCCCGATGACGTTCTTCTCTGTGCAATTGCACTGCTCCCTGTATCAGCTATTCTAGCAATGCGAAAGGTGCGATGTCCGGAAGAGCGAAGAGATTTATGCTAACAAGATTGGCCACAGACGTGTAGGACCCTTCGCCGCATCACCGAATTCAAGCAGGTGTGGCTAAGTATCATCGATCGTGACCTATTGTATAAACAGCGTTCACTCCCATTATATTGCAAACCTCTTGCTCAACTGTCTAGTCAACAGACCGAGACCGTCGTTCTCCATGCTCTCAGACTGCAGCTGAACATGTCGTGCCAGGCAAAGCCGCAGTCGGTTGTCCCAATTTACCGAACTCGCTCAATCACATGGCTCCATATCGTTCAAGGAAAATGGCTTCTAGCTGCTTGCTCGGATGCCACAGTCAGCACCATCACTCTGTGGTCTCTCGCCTCTCTCTTATCTGGAGGTTTTCCAGCATCACAAGCGGAAGCCTATCTGGATGGGCCAGTCAGTGATGGGGCCGTGCAGATGCAAGAGGGCCGTCTTATCATCGCACTTGATGTTCGCTCTCCGTGAGTATGCTACATGTATTTTCCCTACATAAACTGATTTTCTGAAAATAGGCAGCCGTATATTGACGTCATAAGCCTATCTCGTTCTGCGGACTCCGTTGCTTTCACTCGAGAAGCCCATCTTGCAGGAATGTCGCAGCTCCGCTGCTTGCACGGCCCTCTGATAGGCTTCGCTCTCTGGAACGAGGTCAGTGTCCCTTGTGTGGTGAACTGGAAATCGGGAGTGGGAGTCAAATTACGGGAGACACCAGATATCGCTGTACGTGTTGGAAACCAGTGCGTTATGCGTTCTGACAGATGTTCAGGGTGGCTGCATTGCTATGGCCTTGCGAGAGGACAAGCTAGTCGTCGTGAGCCCGGGAAAGCTGGAGGTTCACAGCTTAATTGAACACAACACATTACGCTACCGGAGAATCCACGCAATGGAATTGGATGGTCCCCTCGGGCACACTCAGGTCGTTTTCGATCATCAATCCACGGACGACCAATATACGGTCATACGCCTATGTTACTCGGTGCTTCAAGGACTGTTCATCTATGACATGCTCTGTCCAGTGAACGGGGATGACATCGTGGTGCTTCGGGTGTGGCACTATAAACAGGACTACTACGAGGAAGAATTCCCTTTCGAAACTCTGCGACCGTCGTTTGGAACAGACACTTTGTACATATCATGGTTTAATGGTCCTAGGCGTCTTGGAAAGCACGTTAGGTTCCTCACGTCGCCGATACCGATGCCATATGGAACCCCTTCAGCAATCTCTCCTCCAGCCGGGACCGAGCCTTATGTCCTGGCCGACCCAGACATGCCCGCGCTTTATTGCATGGGTGTGCGCGCTTACGATGAGAGGAGGGGCGTGCTTGCTCTGGGGAACGCGTGTGGAGAGTTGATGCTCTATGACTTCAGCGGTACCGACTCCCGGCGGCTCGAGGAATGTTTCGAAGAGCTCGTCATTCCGTCCATAGATCACCAGGAAAGCCTCTCTCAGGTGCGTACAAACAACGAACTCTATGATAAAGTTCATCAATGTATTCAATGCCGTTCAGAGTCCCATCGTATCCCATCCGGCACCACCGTTCCCATACAGTCAAGCATTGATACCTGACACAGATGTGCGGGACGTCATAATCAATAGCTGGAGGCCAGAGCAGCCGGACCCTGTACCGCCGGGATGGACGATCAATTGGGTCTCCCCTTGGGAGCGTGAAGAACACGACTATCCGTGGGTAACGTTTGTTGCGACACTCGACGGCACTGCATTCTATATGGAGTATGCAAGGGCCTTCTTTGGCCGCTCAATCCCTCTGTTGCGCCAAGAAGATGTGCTAACCATCTTCAAGGCCGGTGGTCTCCTTTTCGTGTGGCACGAAGAGTTTCAGGAGATCTACGTCGTATCTCCAGAAATTTCTCTCGCAGAGTTCGTCGAGATCTTAGATGACAGAGGGTTCGGCGGGGATCTTCCCATGTCGTTGACACAAGCCGAAGTGACCAAGTCGCTTGAGCTACAGCGCTTTGTTGAGATGTGGAAGTGGGAGCGACACCAACATTACCGCAATAGATGGCAGGAGCTCAAGGACCGGGGCGGAAAGGTGCATCCTAGTTGGACCGATGACGCACCGGTAGAGTACCCTATGTTGATAGCTTGACTACTACGTGCATTGTTTCCTACTCTTCATGTACTGTACACGACGCCCACTGGAACTTGATGACTTATTAAGTTGCTGGCGCATGGTTCAACGCAGACTCGCTGGCCCGCCTGATCTGCCAAGTCTAGGACAGAGTTTGAGGTATTTTCATAGATAAGCATGAAGTACGCTTACCAATCCGTAGGTCCGCACTGCATCATCATACGAACTTAGTACGTTTTTGCGAGGATCATTAGCTTCACTTTCGATGGCATCCACAAATACTGAGAGCTCTGTATAGAACGGGTCGTCCTACAGGTGAAGTCATAAGTACAATGCCGGTAGCCACTTCGAAGATACTACTCACGTCTTTGAACGTAAATACTATTCAGAAGCCGGTCAGCCGGAGAGCGTCAGTTTGCATACGTGAGAACTACCTTCAGCAGGGACACCAGGGCGACGAAGGTAGAGGACGGGTGTGCCGTACGGATCAACCAGCTTCATATGATATCCGTCAGCGTATACGTCAAACTCTGTCTCGTATGTCGCATCTGTCGTTATTTATCCATCAGCCGTTATGATTGTGGTCAACAAGTGGCTGCCATCATACCGTGCAGTAAAATGCCATGTGTAAGGCTCCCTATTGCACCTCCTTTGTACTTCCAAGTCGCAGCCGTCAATCTCGGAAGCCTGTTCTCGGGTAAGATAGCTTTTTCATCGATACCCTGGACGGAGAGCCCTCCGGGAGGTTCGTTATGCTCTACTGTGTGCGCAAAAACAGAGGTGAGGTCAACTTCACCACCGAAATACCGACTAAGGTCGCCTGAAAATGAACGATGGGACGAGAGCAAAGATGTTGCGCATCAAGTTCCTCACAAAAATGAGTGGCTTGCTCGATGATTGCTGGACAATTCAATCAGTACATCCTGCATGACGCTGGACATCTTAATTTGGACTTACGACCTCCGGAGAGACTCTTATCCCACCACGCCTATGGAAAGGAACGTTGTATATCACGATACCGTACAGCGATAAGTCAGAAAACGTACTGCCTTCCTTGCATATTCGCTATCGTCAAGTGGTAGAAATCAGTCGTGTACGCCCAGCATTAAAATGACGTACTATGCCATGAGATATCGAGCATTTGTGCCCATGACAATGAGTTTATTTTCTTCGATTACTTTCCTGTCAACGTGATGGATACAATCAGTGACTCATTCCCATGCAGAAGCCCACAAAGACGAACTTCATTTTCTGGACAGCTGGCAGAGATAAGGCGTGGAAAAGTTAGCGTACTCCGTTCTCCGAGAGTGGCCCTAACGGAGATTCGAACGCACCCCGTAGATAGCGAAGCATGTACCCAACCCCAACCAGGGTTCCCCGTCGGGACAGTTCTTCAGCCACGCGCCAGCAGCCAGCCGCGTCCGCATTGCTCACAGGCTTCTCTATGAAGAGCGCGCACTCGGGAAAAGCCCTGGCAATTTGAAGTTCTAGATCGTGCCCTGGGACGTCAGAGCCACGGACATGCGGCGGCGTTCCAAGGATAGCAAGACTGCAAGGCAGCTGTCAGAGATTATGCGAAAGCAAACGATAGCAAGGCCCTTGCCGCGGAAGGAGAGCTGGTGGAAGACCCTCACGAGCGACTTCGACAGAATTGTATATACGACAGTCAATATATGACTCTCGAACGTCACTATCCAATTTATTGGAGAGCGCTTTGTGCGCACGATCGATGTCGATGTCGATGATTGCCACAACCTTGAGGCGTTCGGTGAACTTTCTGCAACGACATACAATGAGCCTGCATCCTATATTCCAACCGATTCTCACCTTTCGAGTCGCAGAGTCTATGCAGATAAAGCAAATTTATCAGACGCATCAAGCGCACATGAAAGAAACCAACATGATTCCAAGGCCCTTCCACAGAACCTAAAAATTTTGATGCGTACGTCGCAATGAACGCGTGAAGACGACTCACCAAAGTTGATCTCCCCAGCACCAAGTAGCATCACATTGAACTTATCTGTCGTCATCATCGCTCTGCAATCGTTGTATGGCCGCAAGGTAATGTGAGAAGGCTTTGTCGTACGCAAGCAGAAGACAAATATACACATGACCCAGTCACAAGACCGTGGTACCATAGCGCACTAGGTCAAAAAACCGGAAAGAGAGGTATCTAGTTATTGGTCCGCGTACTGTTTATATCAGGTTCGTCACTTCTCGGCAAATTCGCGTTGCTTTCCTTTGTCCTGCCTCTTTCCAGTACGTTCCAAGTGTGGAGAGTACAATATCCCGCGGTCGTTAAGCTTCGGGAGACGAGACGTCAAGAAGTCAACAGGGACGGTGTCGCATTGGGGATAAATGTCAATTTTGAACTGGCCAAGAGTTTTGAAAACGACCTCCTTGAGTATGGCATCAAGCCGAGCCCAATCCATACCCTCCAGAAGCGGGAGCACTTCTCCGTCGGTAAGCTTGAACCACATGACACAGTCAATTTTATGAAGGTCTTGAGACTGGATAGTGGAGAGCATATGAACGAAGAAAGGGAATTCAGGCACAGGAGCGTTCGCCATCAACTCGAGAGTATGCAGACTTTTCATCCGGGAGAAGTCCATGGAGTTTAACGCTACAGAAAGAAACGATCAGCTCAAGAATGGTAGGGCACAGGGGACATGCAAACATACCTGTGACAGAGAAACTGTCGTGATCCATAGAAAGCTTAAGATACCGAAGCGAAACACAACCGAACAGGAAGTCCCCAATAACTGCCACATCTGGCACCCACTTCTTTTCTGCAAGCATGTGCACCGACGTCAACTTAGAGTTAGAAGATGTCAAATTGAGACATGTGAGAATGTCGAACTGTGAGCCAACAGGATTAGAGATGTCCAAGGATAAGAGCGGCATGCTTCTCTTTTTCAAGCTGTGGGGAAGAGCGAAGGGGCGATTGATTTTGCAGGTGATATCAGAAACCCTGAGCGAAGACAGCTGCGAGAAGGACATTATGAATTTGGTGCAGTCGCGGGAGGTAGCGAAGCGGATGCCTTGAAGGCACAGGGTAGTCACGGAGAGGAACTTGGAGGCCATCACAAAAAATATAGGACGAGCACAGAACCATGTGGAGTCGACGAACGTAACTTCACGCAGACTCGGGAGGAGTGTAGAGAGGTAGATTGGGATTGTGTGGGTTTGATAGTCGCCCCGACGGATGTAAAAGGCATTCAGAACTTGCACATAACTAGCAACGACCGGGAATTTCTTCAGCAATGCAACGAAATGAGATAGCTCGTCCGGATTGTATAAGGTGATCGTGTTGTATAGGTGGTACCGCGTCCTATGCAACCATCCACGAGCAGTCAGGGCGCAAGCCAGAAGAGCCTCCCGACGAGGTGCACGCTGGCTTTTTACGACATGGCGAGTATCGCGATTTCCAGATGCGATAAAGTCGACGATACGTTCACATACTTCAGCAGGCAACCTCGCCGGTGGAGATATCATAACGCTGTCAGTAGTCTCTGATTTAGGCCTTTGGGAAACTGTGAAGAGAACGGTTTAGACATGAGGTGTCGATTGTGAGCCCCTCTCACCTGAAAATGGTATTATGAACCACGCTGAAGAGAGCCTCAGGTATATTTGCTGAGTGGATGGATGGACTCAAGACAGCGCCAGGTTTCGGGCTAAAACTCACTCGAAACGTGTGCAGGGTTTTGGTCCCTTTTATGCCGAAACGAGATATTAGTTTGGAGTTAAATCGCGATTGGTCCGGAAGAACGGTCACGCCGCGTGGTCGCGGTTGACCGCCTTCATTATTGCTGGACCATTTCTAACAGCCATCTCTATTACCAGCCTACATTTCTATGCTCTGCTGAAATGCCACCTCGTCGCTCAACACGCTCCAGGGCTTCGGTAGAGCCCGAATCTGCCGAAAGACTTTCATCGAGTAAGAGGAAACGTACTTCGCCAGACGAAAACGAGGCTCCTGCGCAAGAGGAGGAACAACAAAGTCTCAAACCCGCTTCCAGAACACGGAAATCGTCCTCTGCGCGTAGCACACCGGCCCCAAGCTCTCAGCGTCGCGTTTCGACGCGTTCAAGGCAATCATTACAGGATGTACGTGAATCGGAGGAGGAACAAGAGGGCGAGGAGGAGGAACCACCTGTGAAGAAGTCTCGGCCGTCTCTTGACAATGAAGAGGATGAAGAAGATGAAGAAGAAGAGGTGGTTAAGCCCACGAGGTCGCGTCGCGTACCCGCGCGGAAGACGTCAACCACTTCCGCTCCAAGAAGACAGAAGGTTGCTATCAAAGAGGAGGACGATGACAATGATGAGGATGTAGTTGCTAGTACTACGCGTTCTAGGAGGGCGTCTGCTCAACCTTCTACGCGTGGTCGGACAGTACGCGCATCACGATCGAGAAAGGTCCAGGAGCCAGAGGATAACGCGTCTGACGATGAGCTCGCGGCCCAGCCAGTCGAAGTGTCCTCCGAGGACGAAGGGGAGGAGGTCAAACCGCGCGCTAAAGGCCGCCAGTCGTCCGCCAAGAAACGCGCTGTCGTGGGCTCAGATGATGACTCCGACTTTCAGGAGGACGTCAAACCTGCGCGCCGAACACGCGGGAGCGCGTCGACCAGGTCATCTGCAGGGCCGTCACGTCGTGGTCGTGGGTCGAGTGCGCAAATCTCCAAGCCACCGTCGAGCACCAGAAGTCGCCGCGGTAAGGTGGCCGAAACCGCGAAGGAGGAAGAGCAGGAGCAACTGGTAGCATCCGCGTCTGGTGTATCGATGTTGCCAGATGACACCGGCGATGAGATGGACGATATACCGTCTGTTGAGTCTCCACACAAGAAGACCACACCAAGTAGGCCCGCCCCTATCGAAGAGGAAGAAGAGGAAGAGGAAGAGGAAGAGGAAGAGGAAGAAGAACATTCGCTTCTCGAGCCTGAGATTATTGTACCTCCTTCTCCAGTACCCAAGCCTCAGTCACAAGCTGCTATCCCTGAAGAGCCGCAGGGTCCTAAACCTCGCCTTGTCATACATAAATTGGCGCTAGTAAACTTCAAGAGCTACGCAGGAAGGCAGGAGATTGGGCCATTCCATAAGGTAACTTCTTCATTGTGACAATCATATTTGTATCTAAAAATGTGCGATATGCAGAGCTTTTCCGCTATTGTTGGTCCAAACGGCTCCGGCAAATCCAACACGATTGATGCATTACTTTTCGTATTTGGATATCGCGCGTCGAAGATGAGGCAGGCGAAATTATCCGAGCTCATCCATAACTCTGCGCGGTACCCGGATCTTGATGAGTGCAGTGTGGAGATCCATTTTCGCGAAATCATCGACTTGGTACATGTTTTCCCAAATTATGCTCATGTTGTTGCTGACCGCGCCACAACCCCCGCACAGCCTGGTCCTGACTCCTTCGAGCTCGTACCAGACTCGCAGCTAGTTGTCACGCGTACCGCGTACAAGAATAATTCTAGCAAGTACACTATCAATGGACGACAAAGCAACTACAAGGAAGTGCAAGCTTTGCTCAAGGGCCGCGGTATCGACTTGGACCACAATCGTTTCCTCATTCTGCAAGGCGAGGTCGAGTCGATTGCCCAGATGAAGCCCAAAGCTCCGTCTGAGCATGAAGATGGACTGCTGGAGTACCTCGAAGATATCATCGGCACATCTAAGTACAAAGAGCCAATTGATGAGGCGCTCGTAGAGATGGAAAAGTACCAGGAAGAACGTAACGAGAAGCTCAACCGTCTCAAGATCGTCGAACGCGAACGAAGCGCTCTCGAAAAGCAGAAGAAAGAAGCCGAAGACTACTTACGTCTCCAGAACGAGCATGTTCGAGCTCTATCGAGGTTGTGGCAGTGGTATATCTGGCGATGCTTAGTGAACGAGAATGAATTCGCGAAGAAGATGGTCAGTGTTATGCTCTATGATCGTGTTTCAAGGCTTGACTTTTTTCTAGGAAATATACGACCGCGAGCTGAAGGAAGAGACCGAGCATCATCGGGACGATATCGCTCATCAACAGGCTCTTAAGGATCATTATGACGAGAAACACGCGGCGTATGCGGTATGTCGTAAGGAGTTGCGAAGGCACTATACAGTACTAATTACGCACAATTTTCAGGAAGTCAAAGCTTTAGCAGCAGAAGCACTGAAAGAGCTCACTAGCCGTGAAAAAGAACAGGTGGGCCTCGAGGAGCGTCGGAAGCACGCAAAGAACAGGACGAAGAAGCTCGAGAAATCGCTGAACGATGTGAGACTCAAACGCACTAAACCAGTGTAGACGCTGATCGATGTTCAGGATACCCGCTCTAAAGACGAAGCCGCACGGGCAATCGTCGACAACGCGAATCAAATCGAAAAACAGAAGAAGAAGCTCGACGACAAGGAAGCTGAACTTGCACGAGAAGAGACCGTCCTAGAGGAGATTCGTGACAGTCTGAAGGGTAATTTTCAATCTCGCTCCTGCTATATCTGCATCCTCATCCTCGTTTGCATCAGACAAAACACAAGTCTTTCATGATAAGATCGAAACGAAGCAAAAGGAACTCGAGCCCTGGACAGAGCAGATCAACAGGAAGCAGGCAGAGATTGACGTAGCGACCAGCGAACGTGACTCACTGGCGAAGAAAGCCGACGAACTCAAGAGCTCTGTCATAGAAGCCGAAGCCACTTTGGAGCAATTGCGTGCAGATCACCAGGCGAAGGTGGGTCTGAGCCTCTAAGCATGAGGCCAACGCTCTAATCTCCCTGTACGACAGGTGAATGAGCTTCGCGAGCTTCAAGAAACGAAGACCGCCAAGCGCAGCGAGTTCGAAGCGGGAAAGGGGAAGCTCCAGGTACAGCGATATTCCATTTCGTACGATTTAGCTGCTTGACCCGCCGATTCATAGCGGTTGCGCACAGAAGTGGAAGATTTGAGGTCCAAAGCTTCCGCCGCACGCCAAAGGCTCGACGACGCTAAGAAGACTCAAGCTGATAGCACCAGTCAGAACAAGGTGCTTGAAGGCTTGAAGAGACTTCGTGCTTCCGGTCGTGTGGATGGGTTCCACGTAAGTATCTTGGTAATTGTGTTAGCACATCCCATCTGATCATTCAATGTATTAGGGCCGGCTTGGTAGTCTTGGAACCATTCCAGACAAGTACGACGTCGCAGTGTCCACTGCATGCCCTTCCCTCAATCATATGGTCGTCGACACTGTCGAGCAAGGCCAAATTTGTATTGAACATCTTCGTAAACAGAGCCTCGGTCGTGCTTCCTTCATGGTCCTAGACAAGCTCTCTTCTTCCGGCATGCAGAAGATACCTAGTCCAGAGAACGTGCCCCGGCTATTTGACCTCATCAAGCCGAAGGACGCCCGGTTCGCACCTGCATTCTACAAGGCAGCTCGGGATACCTTGGTCGCAGATGACATGGAGCAGGCCAATCGAATTGCGTTCGGCGGTCCTCGCAGGTGGCGTGTCGTTACGCTCGCCGGGCAGATGATTGAAGCCTCCGGTGCGATGACTGGCGGTGGAACGACATCCTTCAAAGGTCTCATGAGTTCCAAACTCCCCACCGATTCGGTCTCCCCTGAAATCGTTCGTCAGCTTGAGCATGACAGTGCTGCCGCAGACAAAGCCCGAGACAGCGCCGCTCACGCACTGCGGGAACTGGAAGCCGAGCTGGAAGCGTTGACCGAGTCTGGGCCTTCCATCGATACGGCCATTCAGAAGATCAATCTTGACATAGCTAACGGCAGTCGACGCATTGAGGAGCTGGAAAAGCGAGTCAGAGAACTGAAGTAAGGTTTCATCGAAAGATCTTATAAGCGGCTCATACTGACATCCTCTAGGGCTAAGAACAAGCCTAACTCTGGGGATCTAGCCAGGATCGCGACCTTAGAAAAGAAGATCGCAGCAGATACAGAGGCTCTAGCACAGCTGATGGGGAAAACAGTCACGATCAAGTCCCAAATCGAGGAGCTGGAGAAGAAGATTCTTGAGATCGGTGGTTCCAAGCTTCTGGCTCAGAAATCCAAGGTGGACGGCATTCGTTTGCTCATCGGCATCGCGAACGACGAGATGACGAAGGCCGAGGTCGCGAAAGCCAAAGCTGAGAAGGATGTTGTGAAATATGAGGCTAGTATCGAGACTAATGAAGCTAATCTCGAGGAGGCCAACGCCGAAGCCGAATCACTGAAGCGCAAGATACAAGAATGTGTGGATTACATTGGCACAATTCGAGATGAGGTGAATAAAGCCCAGGAAGCTGCTGAAAATGCAAAAGAAGACCTGGATAACCTGAAAGCCGAACTGGACGAGAAGACAGAAGCGATCCAAGCTTTCAGAGAACGCGAGGTTAGTGTTATAGTCATTGGTTTTTTCCCAATGGTGCCGATCACAATACATCTTAGATGGTGCTCAAACAAGCGATGAACGACACGAAGAAAGATGCCGGAAAGAACGATGAAGTCCTTCGGCACTGGCAGAATGAACACGACAAGCTGAAGCTCGCAGATGTCGAGTATGTAACAGCCTTTTCTTGCTGGAATTCTTACTGATTCGCCATAGTGACGACGACGACGACGAACAAGACGATAAGGAGGAGGGCAAGGCTGAAGCAACAGCGGATCAGCCAATGGACGATGTCAAGCCTGAACCCGAAGAGTCCAAACCAAAGAAGATGCATGCGGACCCGCTCGGGCTTCATATGTACTCAGAGGCAGAGTTAGCTTCCTTTGAAAGGGGCGAGCTAGTTGCTGATGCTGAGCTACTCGACGGTGGGTCTCTTCTCGCCATTTGGAATGAATACAGATCTGACTGCTATGCAATAAATGCGATCAGAGAAGCTAAAGAACGCGAAGCCGAACATGAGCGTTCTTAGGGATTATCGCAAGCGGGAGGAAGAATTCTTGCGACGTGCTCAGGATCTTGACGAGGTCACTCGCCTTCGTGATGAACAGAAGGACAAATATGAAGGTCTACGAAAACAACGACTTGACGAGTTCATGGCTGGCTTCAGTGCCATTTCTTTGAAGCTTAAGGAGATGTATCAGGCATGTGTTTTGGCGACCCGCTCTGCTCACGTATTGACGTCGGCCTGTAGATGATCACTCTGGGCGGCAACGCTGAGCTCGAGTTGGTCGACAGTATGGACCCATTTGCAGAAGGCATCATTTTCAGCGTAATGCCTCCCAAGAAGAGCTGGAGGAATATCTCCAATCTGTCTGGAGGAGAGAAAGTGAGCCTCAATTCCGACCGAATAGAAAAAGCCGATGATTAATCTATCTGCAGACATTGAGCTCTCTTGCTCTAGTTTTCGCTCTCCATGTGTACAAGGTAAGTTGTTGCCTTATGCTACTCGGATAACTATTCAACTTCGGTTCCTCAAGCCTACTCCCTTGTATTTCATGGACGAGATAGACGCTGCCCTAGACTTCCGTAATGTTTCTATAGTTGCGAACTACATCAAAGACCGCACGAAGAACGCGCAGTTTATAATCATCTCCCTGAGGTGATTGCTACATTCTTGACAATTTTCAAGGTGTTGACCGTGCTCTAGGAATGATATGTTTGAGCTGAGCCACCGCCTCATTGGTATCTACAAGACTTCTAACGCGACACGGAGTACGTCAAATCACACATGTTATGATGTTTAACCATTAACAAACATGATACAGGTATCTCCATCGACAACCATGCCTTGCATGTCGTACAAGCGCACCCAGTTCAAGCGTGATCCTTTTGTTTGTGTGGGCTACGGAGAACGTATGGTACTGTACACAAATTAGATTCTTGGTTCATTGGTACTGTGTAATTGTATACTCTACGTATGTAACTCATATATTCCGATTTAAACTCTTTCATTATGCTAGTGCAAGATGGGAGAATATAACGAAGGTCGAACTTGGTAATCAGTACTTCCAGCCACAACGCCCCAGATTATCAGATGTGAAACATTTAGTGTGCCACAGTCCCACCAGCACGGTGGTTGCATACTTTTTGCGAACCCACTCTACCAGCTCAAACAGCGTAATGAGTACCAGCTGTACACTGCAGATATGTTATCCATATATCTCCCAACGAATGACCCTTCCACTCCGGACGCGACTCAAGCAATGTCGTGCCTGCGCAATCCAAGGGCAGAAGCAATGTTTCTCCGGATAGCCAGCGATGCAGTCGTGCCTCATCAGCTCGCAACCGTCTCTCAGGAGGATATACCAACAAGCGGTGGATCAGATCAAGTGGAGTATTCGTGACTTCCTCTGGTGGGGAATGGGACACCGCCGGGGTAGTGGGTGCGTCCGGCAAATTTGGGAGCTGATTCTGCAGATCAACGGGCGGGACGTTCACGAATGTGACCTTGTTGGCATCCGGGAGCTCGTGGAACGACTACACTATGGTCAGAATGCTTCGTCAGAAACTAATAGCGTGGCATACGTACCGGCCAGTTAGCCTCACAGGGGGTACCCCGGATTTTGAATATACTCCAAGCCAACCCGATGGACCCGCGACTCGCATCGAACAGCGAGTCGCGACTCCACGAGCCACGTGCGCCCGCATAGAAAGCTTGTGGGATAACGTACGGCGTAACCGGAGCGTCGGTATTTTCCACGGTGGATCCGCCGCCGACATCGTCGTCCTCTTCGTCTTCGACGTCGAATCGTAGACGCGTGAAGAACTCCGCGATGACTGCACCGAGAGACCATAGATCGACAGCAAACGGATCGTAAGTATGCGGACCGAAGATCGTCTCGGGTGCACGGTATGGGCTATTGGTGAAGCATGAGTGAGACGATGTGCGTCTACACAGAATAGGGCAGGCCACGTACCCTGAGCATACCTGAGCGCACATCTTGCCGTACGGCTCGGGCCACAGTGTATCGTCTGCAGTCGACTGTACCTCGTTCCAAGAGATTCCAAAGTCGATCAACTTGATGCACCCGCCCTTCGTGATCAGGAAATTACGCGGTTTGAGGTCGCGGTGTGCGATCCTGTGCTCAGGGCTGTGCAGGTACGCCACTGCAGATACTATTTGATATATAAAGGACCTTGCGACTATTGTGAAATGTTCCGTGGTGATTTGTTCGAGGAAGCCAGGAAGAATTTTAGGACTTGCATGAGGCGAAAATAGGGGAGAGTCGAGGAGATCCGCCAGAGTGTAGGGGAGAAAAGGCATCCAGAAATGAAGAGAGTCGATCGATTCCTCCTGCGTATTTCCAAGAACCTCAATAATCTATACGAAGTGGTTAGTCATGTTTAGACAAAATAAGAGTTCAGCAATATGAGGTGTTGCTAACATTCGGGTGAGAAAGAGAAGAGAGTATTCTCAACTCTTTAGCGATGTCGTGCGGCTGTTTCGAGAATTCAGCTCGCAGAGAAGCGGTTTTTATCGCAACAACCTTTTGAAGATGATGCGCATCGTTATCAAGTAAGCATGCTCTGGATATATACGAGACAGGGCTCTCCTCCACGGTCTCCAAGGTGTCCTATAGTATATAACATCAGTAGCTACGAGTGAGCCATCACAACTTCGAAACATACCATGTCAAAAAAAGCATCAAGAGCACGTCGTTCGTCCATATTGTTTCAAATACGTCCCTTCAGAAATCCGCGGATTACGAGATCACAAATGTGCAAGTTACCAGTTGAGAACAGTACTTCAGGTGTCTCCCGCCGGTGAGATCCTTGTCGTGCTCGTATCACGGACTGCGACGCTGATTATACCACAGTTATATCAGTACTGTCTTTTTAAGGCCGATGCATATTGTCTGTGTTCATCTGAGCGATACTTTGCAAGCAAGCAACGCAGCTATAGCGATGACACCGACAATAGTCGACAAGAGCAGTTACTAACTGGTATGGTTCGCGGCAGACAAGCTTCAAGCGCCGACCCAACTTTCGCAATCGCTGCGTACGTAAGCACAATGTCCGCTTTACCATGAGTTGCGACTCGGACGTTCATACAACTTGGACGGCAGCCAGAGCCAGTACTCAATATCCAATATTCAATATTCAATGCTCAAAACGTTCATGTGCTATAACGTGTTATTTTTATGGATTGGATCATCTTGCGTGCAGCATCGGATTCCGTAGTGGTATCGTTGATGTCTTATGGCCACGAATGTCAGATTTGACTCACCCTGGGGTCTGGGTCGGCAAAGTACTACTTACCTCACGCTAGGGTTGCAAGGAAGTAGTAGTACTGGCATCTTGTCACGACCGGTGAATGATGAGTGCTGATCTTTCGAACTGGACGCAGGTATGTATCTCCGAAACCGTATATCCAATTCCCCTGCTGACAATATCATCCTATACCCTACACACCTCTATAGTACACTACGTTTATCATGCATAATATATCCGGTTAGTGGTGTTCCACGCACTTTGATATGTTTTACCTGCCTATATGCTCATCTTTAGTTGCCCGCCACCAAGACGATCGAACAAGCAGCGGCAAGACTGTTGCATGGCCGCATGGCATGAGGAGGACGTTGTCGACAACGCATTTGTAACGGCTGTTGGACAAACTTCCAGAAGTTTCCATGTCCTACAATAAACGAAGGGTCAAGACAAAGACAAAGACAAAGGTAAAGGGCCCTTACACCGGTTCACTCTATTGAACTGGCCCGAGCACTTGGTGTCAAGGCCTGTCAAGGCCAGTCAAAGGTCGAAGCCTGTGGCCAGGCAGCGTCGTTAGATGTGGCCGATCATCTTACGTGCATATATATATGACTGTGCGTATCTCTATGATTATTGCAGAAATTCCCCTCATTCTAACGGAGACTTCGTATCCCCGTTTTCGCTACACAACCTCCCGCCGTTTAATCACTACATCTTTCATCTAGATCTGCCATTAATGGTACGGATATTATTTTAGTTCATAGGTCCAAAAGTGGCTGATCACGTCATGATATTGAATACAGTTTTCGGAATACCCTTTGAACACCTATCCTGAGGGTACATACCCCTCACACAATTATCACATGGTATTTTCGAACTATTCGAATATACCTCTGGGAGGTAGCGTAGTCCCGCAGGTGGTTCTTGAACCGGAGAAACCTGTTTACCGCTATCCTACGGTGTATTTCCCAGGCGTATGCTTGCAAAATGTCTCCATGTTCGGGGCACATCTGAGACTCTTACGTGAGCTTGCCCTGCCCATTGATTGGCAAGACGTCGACTCTATCTCCGTCTGCATCTGTGTACGTATTTGAACTTGATGTGGGATCTACGAAGAGAGGCTGAATAGGTTTGTTTGTGATTCAGTGGCCCGGATATCCTCCTCAAACTATGCGGCAAACACTCATGCGTCCGCTTACTACAGCAATGCTTGTTCATAACATCGCCCTCGTAGTCAAGGTTGTGATAGATGTATGGATGCTAAAGCTCATTTGGAATTTACCGATCACTGACAAAGTTTTTGTTCAAGAATCTGACACGTATGCACGCAAACGGTAGCTACCGTGTTTGGGATGTCAAAAATTTCCCTTTAGATCAGTTATATCTAATGGAGCTGAGGAATGTATCAAAGGGAGTGTGGCAGCCGGTGCTCTGTTATCTTCGCCAATAGAACGTATATAACCCGGCTCTTGTCTCGCCCTATAGGTTTATATTTGTCTTCATTGATAGTCACTACCTTATCATGCGCTACATGTTGTAATCATTCTATATCCATATGCACCACAACGTTATTGAGTCTTGGGTGCTAGTTGTTTAGTAGAGCGGTCATTCAGTCTCAAACCTGTATGCATCGACCTCGGTGTATTATCCAGTTATGCAGCTGTCATCAGCTGTAAAAATGGATGAGATCGGTGGACAGTGACTGTATAGAAACGAGGACGTACAGCTACCCTGCAGGACAAAACTGCCGCTTTGGGCGACGTTATCCCCGCTATCAAATACGTCGATACCGAGTTGAATGGCTGGAAGATTTGTCTTTAGCTGTAAGCATTTTGCGAGCCGTTCGCGGCCACTTACGTCCTGTTATATTTGACGGCCAAACGAAAGGACTAGACTCAATATTGATGAGATTCTGCAGAATTCTACCGTTGGCAGACGGAGTCACGATGCTGCAGATATAATGAATGAAATACACTCGATAAATTCTTTCGCAGAAGAACGGGAGGACGTACAGCTATTTGAGATGGCGCCGATCAACAGTATGAGTCAGAACCACATCTTGGTGCCTTATAACAAATTACACACTATCTCGAACGGGGCTGTAGGTAACGCTTCAGACTGGGAACTCATAACGATGCACCGTGACACTTACGGCCCACACCGCCGGTCCAAACGATTTCAGTAGGCACACATTGCACAACGTCAGAGCTAAAAGAGCACGGGACTCATGAGCACGATACAGCAGAACAACACGCAGCGTACGGGGTATCGACCACGAAGATCTCAGTGGACCAGGTACCCACAACCAGAGAGGCCATGGTAGTAAAAGTGACAAGCTTCATACTAGCAACGAGGAATGAAGAAAATTGAAGAGAAGATCGGCGTTGTAAGAAAGGAGAAGGGAGGGAGCTGCGGTTACATCGAGGACCTGAAGTGAGTCGACAACTGCCCGCATTATAGGAATACTACAGTGTTGGTGCCTGTGAATGGAAGACTTTCAGATAGGTGCAATCCGGCCCCCACTCAATCATATGGACAGAAATCACCGAACAATAACGCTCACCTTCTGCAGTCCCACGTCACTCTCATGCCCGTCGAGGGATACAAAGCATCCTCCATTAGACATCCACCGGACTTTGTGATCGGCCCGGGAGAAGTGATGGGCCAACAACGCAGATTCAGTACTAGCATCGAGCATGGAAAGCAGCATATCTCACCTGAATAATAGCCGATATCTACTAATCATTAGTAGGGAGCCACCGAGGCTAATATCTTCGGAGGCTAGGGGAGATACAATGTATATAGGACGTTTCGCCCTGATCACCACAACCCAGCCTTATATATCGCTTGAGGTCCGTATGCGCACAGATGGCCTTGCCATAACGTGTATGTCACTCGATCGCATATGCGATTTCATGCTTTTAAACATAATTTCCACCTATACGTTTACAAGTATCCGGACACTGCGGAGGCTCGTGACGCTTCCGACGGCATGTTCAGAACACTGCACATGGCAGCACCGACGGATCATCAATACAAACAGCCGGTATCAGCTGTCAGCATAATTGAGATCAACGTAGAGCGACTGATAGAATCGGGAACGCACAACTGCCATGCAAGAGAAAAGAGCCGCTTTGGGCGACATCGCCGAGAGCATCTCTCAGAGTGAGCCCAAGCTGAATGGCTAGGAAGGATCTGTCATCAACGGTACAGATGTTCGAGGAATTTAAGATCACTCACGCCCAGTGATATTCGAAGCCCAGACAAAGGGGCTGGACTCGAGGCCGTCGTATACCTGCAGTATGGCACCGTTAGCATCCGGGGTTTGGATACTGCATATATAGTAGAAAGAGATCGATTTAGTAGTTATCTGCACGGGAGAAAAACGACTACGTACAGCTGTTTTAAGAAAAAAAATCAGTAGCAACATAGTCAGTGGAATTGCATCCTGGTGCGGTACAACAAATTACACACCAGAATGAATGGAGCTATTGTTGTCGTTTCAGATTGTGATTCCTAGAGGTTGTTCGTGACACTTACGAAAGTTGCCGATCCATGTAATCTCGGTGGGCACGCATTGCACAGCGTTGGAGCTGAATCAGCATTGTGATGAGCACAGCGACATGGTAGCAGGGCAAAAGAAAGCGCACGGTGTATTGATCTCAAGCTCGAAAACTTGAGCGAAGGTCCCCATGGCTAGGACTGCCATGGAAGCGAAGGTGGCAAGCTTCATGATGACGATATCTGAACAGTATTGAAAGAGGTGTGCAGATGTGGGTTCTGAGACAACAGGCAGAGCTGCGGTTATAAACCAACGAGCCAGTCGGCGTCTGACGCCGTTCGTTCTAAGGGAGATAGAAAGTCGTCATACCTGTGCTGGTACTCGATGCAAGAATCTTCGTGAAGGTATGATCTAGCCCTCGTCTCTGCTCAATCATGTGCACCACGGTCACCAAACAACACAGCTCACCTTCATTCTGAAGTCCCATGTCATCTATCATGCCCGTCGAAGATCACTAGGCATCTTTCATCGGACATAAACAAGACCCTGAAGGACCGCCTATAGGGGCACGGCCGTGATGAAGTCAAACGCCCACGTAAAGTGCCCCCTCGCTTCTCTCTTTCCAGGGTTCAAATAGACCTGTGAGCATGTCATGTTGTATTCGTATCGCCACATCCTACGCTAGAACAGCGACCCCCATCCTCTGTGGAGTAAAATTGCAGTTACTGTGAATACATGCTGACAACCAGGCTGGTCAGGCTCACCGAGCTGCGATGACTCTAGGTGCGCGTTCGCTATGCGCAGTATCATATTGTGAAGATGCAATGCAGAAAGCAGCATGGTCATTTGACTTTCCACCTGAAGGCAGTACTCGGCATCGTGGAGTATCGTGAACAGGACCTGCCGGCATCATCAATATCAGCGCGCCGGTATATGTATGGAGGCAATTTCATCTTGAGTGGTTAATGAGTACCCACTGTCAAATTAAGCTAGTCATCCGACATTGGTCGAGGGTACTATCAATTCCAGGCGGTAGGCCAACGCAATGTATATAGGACGCACCGAGCATCGAGTCCTTATGCAAAAGGTGGACCCCAGTGGTGTCAGCGTCAGTCCATTGACGCGCGTTCCAGCTAAACGAAAGGGTCTTCAAGAATCAAGAGTATGGGCAGTGCGAGGTGTCACATTGCTCACTGCGGTAAGTTTTTTTCAGGGACAGGATGTACGTAAGGCCGGAGGGACTGACTTACTACTGCATCCCATGGCGCTTTCCGCATGACACTGAACGCGCAGGAAGTCTGTGACCTGACTGCGGGCATCTGAAGGGTGCTTCAAGCGCGAATAGGAAGTATAGAAACAGCTATGGTGCTGATGATGAAGGTGATATATGAATCTGTCTGTGACGCTCGCCGCAAATATCTGACTTACGGTCGAGATGGCTCCGTGGATCCTAAAGCTCGGATAGTCCTTGAGGGAGTCCAGATACATCTGGAAAAAGGCACTTTGTCAATTGAGGTCAA
>JAAIFI010000183.1:0-62954 GCA_011032875.1 Phlebia tremellosa | reverse complement strand
TATAAAGCTAGCTAAGCCGTTGTTTATTTTGCAGATGACGCGCTGCGTCACAGGAGTCGAGGGCACAGGCATCGACAAAGCGAACCTAGTGGTGGGAGGAGTTGTCGGCATGGAATTTGAAGCGACACCTGAAGACGCTGCCTCGTCTATAGCATGCAGATAAGTTAGTAGATCACACAAATATCATACACAGGATCACGCACTGGTTCTTTGGTCTCTCACTCTCTTCCGCTGCTGCTTCTCGCATTCCTTCGACCCACGGTGTTGAATAAATCCAGAGGGATTCCCGTGTATGGAAACTCCGACAGACTTGCCACAAAGGTCGCAGTCGACAGAGAGCTTCCCAGAGCTGAGATCGCTCCGAGCATACAAACATCTACCATCCGGTAGAGTTATGTACTGGGGCGGGGCTACTTGAGGGCGTCCGGCTGACGACGGAGACATGGGCGGGAACACAAACAGACGAACACATAAGAGGAGATGTAGACCGTTTTATACATAATGAAGCGTGTTTTGCACGCTTGTTGTGCGAGATTGTGGAGTGCAGAACGCGTTCTGTACGCGTCGAGGTAGCCAGTCGTGCTTGAAGCTCCGCGCGTAGAGATAACGTGACTCAAGACCCCTGGTACCGGGTGCGACCCCCTTGAGGGGGGGTTGGTTTGGGCGCTAGTAGTAGTGCACGCCCCCTGGGTCGTTCAGTGCAATTGTTGTGATCAAACGCCGCGCGCTTGTTCAGCTTTGCTCATTTTTCTCACCTCGACTACCACCAATGCAAAGTTCCATCTCACCTCATCCCCCCTCGTCTCCCAGATAATGGCGAATAGCTGTCAAAGTGTGCTGACGCGTTCAGACTTTTCAAGTGCGCCGACTGGAGCAGCTGCCGGATCTGTAGAGACAAGATACGACAAAGCGACTCCTTCAGGATAAGTCACCTACCACAGGTAAAGTCTTCCGTGGCAATGGCATGTCGTAGATCCCGAAACCTCGAGTCGAGGAATGTTCTCACCGTGAGTGAAGTACAGCACCTCGGCCGATGTATAACCCACACAGCTTCTATGCGAGGTGCGTTCTTCTAGAACCCTTGTTCCTTACGACCAGACTGAGCCATCTTCTTTCCCAGGGATGGAGTATAATCACTTATACCTTGATGTTATCTTGGGCTGTTTACTTAACATCATGGCGCGGGACGTGTCAACATGAGATCCCATTGTATGAATGAAGAGAGAACACGGTCCTACTGACCTGAATACACACCTCATCATGTTGTGGTACATACTACGAGTCATCCACGCGAACTACATGCATCTAATCGTCGAGGACTACGTACCAACGGGATTGGATCGGTTGTCCTGCGTCGGTACATCCTCGCGAGCATTACGCTTCTCGCTCACAAGTCAACACACGTTGGTTGACGTCCTGATGTTTACCAGGCTTTAGGATACCGGACCGTGAGACGAGACAAGTGCTTTCTCTCAAAGCTGCCCCGACTCTCGCGATATTGAATATCGGCTTCGTACGTAATATCGTTCTGTCGAAACTCTGCGACGGCAACACGGAGACTGATGTGAATGTTCACAGCGCGACTGAACACTTAGAATAGGTTCTGACGACTCCGTTCATTCTTGGCGCAACGTCCGCAGGCGTTGAAACAATGATGAGCCCTGGTTCGATAAGGGCGAAGCATGGAGGAAACCAACCACAAACCCCGTCTGGGAATCCCTGCACAGCGAGCGATGTCGCTAGACGCCAAGTAATTGATCGCGATACCCTGACCGTAAATGCACTGCCGTCGAGTCCTGTAAGACATCGCTGTGAATTTGGCACCGCATCAGCGCAGATATACATGTCGCCAAGGCTATGAGCTACCCACTTACACGCTTAACCCTGCGCAGCCCCGATTGATGGACATGCGGCCCTTGGTCTGTGCCGCAGCGTTGCGCAACACAAGCGCTAGCATCCGCAGTCAGCCACAGGAGGTATATGAACGATACCGCGGGCATGCGCTAATCACGTCCCCAACACCCCCTGGGCAGTTGACTTCTACATCGTCGTGTTCGCACCAAAATGATTATCGACAAGCAGGAACTCGCAGGGCCAGTGGTTGATTCCAGTGAGAAATCGGCTCAGTTCCGGGTGAGTCACGCAACTGTTCATCTCAGGGGACCCCAACTGACTACTTTGCATCTAGTCTGAGTCTATCCCTGAACCCATTCTTGAGCGAGAACTTCCCCCGCCATATGCTGAAGGCAGTAGACCACCTGGTGGACTTCTCGGTCTGTTACCTACCAGGGAAAACTCGGTGTTTCAGCCTACGACGCAGCAACATGTCAATTATGTGACTTTGTATTCTAATCACCATGCCCTCTCCGGTTCGTATCATGATCATTCATCAACGAAAGGAATATTCTGAAGGTTCCACTGTAGGCACTTATATTATCGATCCTGAGTTGCCGGCACATGCACAGATAAAACAGAAATCGAGCAGGTTGATGATAAATAACATTACCCCCAACGCCTCGTTTGAGACGCGGCATGGCTCGATATCACTCAATCTTGCCACAGCAGGCGGCACGACCGTTCTTAACAAGACATACGTGCGCGTGGCAAGCCGTCACGGAAGAGTTAATGTCAACTTAGTGAGTCCGCCTTGTTCGGTGCATCGCACGGTGTGCTTATCCACTTGACCACAGTTCGCGCTCCAAGAGAACAAGCATATCTGCCTTAACGTTCGCACCAGACAATGTAAGCCCCACTAACTGATATCTCGCAATCGCCGCTCACGAGACACGTGCTGGCAGCTGCCATCGTCATCTTTATCCCACCAAACTTCGAGGGCGCCCTGCAGCTGTACTCGCGCAAGGGCAGCATCAAGTTCCTTCCGGCGTTCGCGCAGCGGGCTCGCGTGATCAACGCTGATGATAAAGGAGCGACAGTGTTGTTTGGACATGGCGAGTTGTCTTGCGTTTCGGAGACGAGTGAAGGATTGGACCATTGTGCAGTGAATTCCCGCCATGGGAGGATTACCATTGGAGTGAGCGGGATAGACCAACTCGACGAGGCGAATGACACCAGTCTTATCAAGAAACTCGGGACGATGTTCCTCGGGCCAGACATCATGCGCACGGTGGATATGTTGGGAAACCTGAACTCGAATTCGAGGGAGCGCTCCTGCCCGCTTTCTGGCAGTCGGTGACGATTCTTCAGGCTCCGCCATCTTGTATCAGTCAATGTTCATGATCGTAACACACCACGCCGTTACTTAATGTGTATACCACGCTATGTATATTCCCGTCTAGTGAGTTTGTCTGTATGTTGTATTTTCGGATTACTGGAGCGTGTTATACACCTAGATCCATGCTAGTCGCATCCTCTCCATTCTCCCGAGTCGCGCCACCGGTAATACCTCAGGCTCAGTTCCAACCTGACAGTTTGCGCAAATTCCGCTAGAAAAGAATGGTATAAGCTGTTATAAGCTTCCGATGACCACGGAGGTCGGACTATATGAGTTGATTCCACCGCTGATGAGGAGACTGATGTACCCATAGGAACTTTGAACCTTCGTACCCCTCCAAGCTCCCACTTCTACTTTGGAGCGGGATACGCACGAGCGCAACGATGAAGGCCGATATTCACTGCTTGACCGGAATTTTAGGCTTTGGCAATCGGCGAGCCAAGCGTCCCTCGCCGCTGACTTGCAGCCCGACATCGGAGTGCCTGCCATCGCCAACCGTGTTCGATCCCAAGGCGTCTCAAGAGTTCTCCAAGGAGTCGCTGGTGAGTCGTCCGGTGTGCTCGGGAAGCGGTCTGTAGGTTCATGCTATTTTCTAGCCGCCGTTTGTGTCGTTCGGCGGACCCTGTATGTGTGCCTGTGGGCACCCAGAAAGCCGACGAGGATCGCTGCCGATTCTTTCTAACGAGCCTCCTTCATATGATCGCCAGGACACGGAGCAGGATGCAATTTGGGGCCAGGAGGTCCAAAATACGATCGACTCGACGATACAAGACCTCGACCCGGACCTCCGGCAATTAAGCCTGAACATTTGGGGTGAGTCGATTTTGGCGGAAGGATCTGCTTGTACGTTGAGGCTCATTTATGGTGTTTTTTAGAACATCCTGAACTAGGCTTCGAGGAATAGTGCGTCGAATAGCCCCAATCGAGTCAGTCTGACATGTAACTCACACTTAACCAACAGTTATGCGCACGACACGCTGACCGCATTTATGGCAAAGCGTGGTTTCGTCGTTACGAGGCATTATCTCGGCATGGAGACAGCATGGCGAGCAGAATATACCCATGGCAAGGGTGGACGGGTGATTGGCCTGCAGTCCGAGATGGATGCCCTGCCCAATATAGGCCATGCTTGCGGACACAATCTTATCGCAATATCTGGCGTTGCGGTTGCTCTAGGGCTTAAGGCCGCACTAGAGCAGCATAACGTTCATGCAAAGATTATTCTTCTCGGGACACCCGGTATGACAATCAGAGCGGTGCAGCTGCCTGTGGAATTCTAACTATGGCTTGTGCAGCTGAAGAACACGGGGGCGGAAAGATCAAGCTACTCGAGCTCGGAGCCTACGAAGAGATGGACGTGTGTTTGATGTAAGTATCTCAACCATATCATCTCCCTTTTTCCTAAAGTTGTCGGAAGGGCACACCCCGGTCCAGGAGCATCCAAAGGCACAGTGATTCAGCCGTGGATAGCTATGCAGGCCATTGAGGTGGAATTTTTCGGGCATAGGTAAGCCTCCGTGTATTTACCGTCACAAAGATTATTCACCTACGCTCACTAATCCCACAGTGCGCATGCAGCGTACGCGCCTTGGGAAGCCCAAAACGCGCTTGACGCAGCGTTCATGGCGTATTCTGGCATATCCGTCCTCCGGCAGCAGATGAAGCCGACTTATCGCGTACACGGGATCGTCACTGGTAGGGACTGGGAGCCGAATGGTGAGTGGACGATCGTTCAACAAGGCTAGGGGCAGGCTCACCGTCTCCGTCTAGTCATTCCAGACTACTCGAAGATGAGGTGGATCGTGCGCGCCCCGACCTGGCCGGAGCTTGAGGTCCTGCGAAACAAGGTCATCGCATGCTTTGAGTAAGTCACTGTGAGCTTGCGCACCGTCAGAAGACATCATAAATATGGATTATGCAGGGCAGCGGGTCATGCAACATCATGCAAGGTGAAGATCGAACCCGGGATAGGATATAAAGACTGTAGGCAGAACGACGTCCTCGGTGAGTAAAGCTATGACGGAATATCGTACAGGCCTCTCTTGATAAAAGTTTCAGGAAGAGAATACGTGCGCCTGGCAAGAACACATCATGAGATGAATGCGGTCGTGAGCCCTGAGATGGTGGAAGCATCTACAGACTTCGTAAGTGTATTGTGCATCATGAGCATTCATTAGTATCTCACTGACAACCGCCACCGCAGGGCGATATCTCGTACGGTGAGCACACTCCTCGATCACCACTTACCGCCGATCTCTCATGGAACCTTCTGTAGTCCTGCCGTCGATCCAACCAGTATTCTCCGTGCCCGTCCAGAAGAACGGGAGTAATCACACCCCGCAGTTCGCGGAGTCTGCACGCACACCCGAAGCACACGACGCGACGCTGACCATGTCGAAAGCTTTAGCCATGACAGCCTTCCGAGTGATACAGGACAATGAATTCTACCGTCAGGTAAGACCGCGCGCGCACTATTTCTCCGACACCGTTCTCACCTTCCCACGAAGATACGGGACTCATTCGAACGAGGCCTACATCTGCCAACTTAGGTCACTTCTGTATTGCATACCCTCTTTTCTTGTCCACTCAGTATTTCGAAACGTGTAGCCTGGTCTCACGCCTCCACATACTGTGGTGGAATGAAGTCTAGGATCATGTTGATCTGAACCCACATAATCGCGGTGTTCAGCGTCGTGCTCATCTGGCGCACTGTATTAGTATTGTTTCTTGTACCTTCTTAGCGATATGCAGTTATTATCTTCGATATTGGGCGTGTGTCAGCTATTCCTATCGTACCAATGCTCAGATACAAAGCGGTTAGGATATATATACGGACGGACTCAACCAATGTGGCAATGTGGGAAACAACAAGAGAGCAAAGTAATGCAAACAACCGTCGATCATCAGAAAATGCGTGAATCATGTACAATGCAGACAGGAATGAGGTCGTGACAGGCCGTGAATAATGCGTAGATTCAACGAAGCATGACTGTTAGCTACGCACTCGCCGGTTGTTGGGTGTGCGGCTGCAGTCTCATTATACGGTCATCGGATACCATAAGGATCTCGTCGCGAGCGTACGATGGAGGTCGTGGCTGGTATACGTTGGGGTATGGCGATCCGTAGCCGTTCTGTAGGGAAGGTCGACCGTATGGGTTTGCTTGTGGTGGCTGATTATATTGGTTGTACCCATACTGCTGCTGATATGGGTTGTACTGGGCTGTCACCGCAGAATTCGTTGTGGATGGTGGAATATCCGCGAATAAGCATCGGAGGTTGTTTCCTTGGATGATCTGAGACATGGCGCCGGTTTGGACATGCCTGATCTCGACAAAAGTCGGCTCAAACGCGAGCACATACGGGAATTGCAATGCTGGTCGTACAGGTAAGTCCAGTTCACTGTCGAAATCCGTGATGACTCACCAAATGACGTGGGATTGCCCTCCCAAAAGACCATGAAGTCTTTCCGTGATCTCCAGCCAGTCTTGTTGACGTAGAACGCGAATTCTAAGGTGGCAGGTTGTGGGTATAGTAGCCGCGAAGTATTCGCTGTGAGACTCACCATCATAGCAGAGAAGGAACTCATTATCGATTCGGTATATGGCCAACGGGCGTAATCCTTCTCGTTTGCGGACGAAGTCTAATGACTGATCTGCAGGATCAAGTAGACCTTGCGTATCAAGTGTTTCCAAATCAACGATTTCAAAGCCATTAGTGCATCCAACACAAAGCTTCGTCTTCAGGAAGTGGATTGAGCTCGATTGCACGGGAATATAGAACTCCTGAGACGCCATGGTCAGCCCGGGAAAGGAGAGGACGGCAACGGTCAAGATAAATTACTACCTTATACGACTTCATAGTGTCATTCCCTCCCTGTATAAGCTTCCTAAAGGTCGGTTTACTCCGTCCACGAGTGGTCTGGTCGATGGGCTCCAACACCTTTATTGTACTTGACAGTGCACTGGCCTTCACCACACAGACAAGAGTTTTGCCAAGGCACACACCACATTTGAAGAACGATATGTGCGATGCTATTCGCTTAGCGCGTCTGAGTCCCGCCGAAGGATCTCGAGGATCCAAAGCTTCTAGCGGGAAGGTTATTACCTGGCCCTCTGATACAATTCATCAGCACAGGGCTCGAGTATGCTGCAGGTTGCACTCCTACCTGATAACACAAGAAGCAACTGATAGTCTTCTAGCACGTCAATCTGTGTAACATCCGGAAGAGCGAGGACCTTCGTTGGTTCACGGTTGGTCTCCCACAAGTTTGAAATGTACACTCCATCCGCAGTCCCGTACGCGGCTCGTCGCCCTTGACCTTAGCGTAATACAACAATGAGCGACCGGAAGAACCAGAATATCCAGTCAACGTACTGTACGGAGCGGCGCAGTTAATCTTGTTTGAGCCTACAAAGAACCCTTCGCTGAGCGTCACGGTCTCAAAGGCCATGCTTCGTTCGCGCATCAACTCTTGCTGCTTGGCTATGTGCTCTACCCATTTCCGCTGGCTGACGTACGTGCTCGCCCACAGCGTCATCTGGTAATACTTGCGGCCAAGATGCACGAAGGTTATGGAAAACCCACCCTTGGCCTCTTTCATCGGGATAACCGGGGTATGCGGCATGTTCTTAAGTAGCGCTTTCTGGCGAGATGTCGCGGGTTTGGTGGATGGGAATTCGTCCGGAGCCGACACAAGAAGGAGTTCCAAAGGAATAGGCTATACCCAGCCTTAATCAGGGAGGGTAGATTGAAAGTAAACACAACTCACGCGGCGATAAACCTTGAACTGCTCAGCTTTGCTTTTCTGCTTGACCATGAGAAGAGCATGGTCGAACAAGAACACAATAAGCTCTGCGCTATCACCCTGCCCTCCGCCACGTTTCTTGAGAGGACCCTTGTAGATGAGTTCGCGACCTTCCTCTTGTAGCCGGAGGTCCTGTGAATGAGATGTGAGCAAAGCGGTTCGTTATTCAATAGTAAGATACTCACGACTTGCTCGCCTGGGCGGAACACGAGCTGCTGATCTAGCTGCAGGAGATTGAATCTATTCTCCGCTTTCCCCGTCTCTGTGTTCACAGCTCGGAGGAACTCTTTGACGATATCGATGACCTTAGGCAGAGTCTCCTTGTCAGGGCTGTCGTCCGGAGTATGTTTCAGCACGGCGCCAAGGAGTAATGGATACCGCGCCAACCGCGTTGTAGGCTTTGTAAGGTAACCATTGAGTTCGAGTTTGCGAGACTCCGGTCGTCGTTCTGTTTCCTGAGAACAAAGCGAACTTCAGCAACACACGAAAGGAGGTACTAAGGGCGCCTACTTCGACGAACTGGGCGAACGCCGGGTTCGCGCTCTTCTCCTTCTCAAATTCGTATTTTCCGTACAGCTGGTGCGCGCCGTAGGATACGAAGGGGCTGAAGTTGGGGACCGCATCGAGGAGAATGTCGCCGATCTGTTCGACGACAGCATACGATTTCTGTCGCTTGTTCAACGCATCGCGCAGCCGAATATTTACGGCAATGATGTCGCATACGTTCCAGAAGACTTGCTCCAAGAACGTTGTTCGTCGTGCTTCTGGAATGATGTCTGACTCTCTCAGTGGCTTTATCCAGAGCTACAAGGAATATTTATCAGCGATGCTCGCATAGTACAGATTTCGTGCTCACGTCACGCAGGTACTCCATGTCCCGCACGAAGTCCCGCTCTGTATAACACACTTCATTAATAGCCTCTTGACGCTTCTTCTCACTGTCCGACACGCTATCCACTACAGCTTGGGGGACCGAGTGGATCCACAGTGTGCCGGGCTCCTAAGAGGATAAGTTAGCACTAGTCAAGTCATCGTCAATCTAAGCGCCGTACGACAAGGTCACCCAAGCTCTCTTTACTGATCTGCTTTTTGAGACCGGGCTGGGGCTTCATATTCAGGCGGGCTTGCTGTTCCAACCGCCGCGGGCACGCTATTGAGTAGCACAATTGATCTCTGCTACACGTCGGGGAATAGCAATCTGTAAGAAGAGTGAAGACGCCAGAAGGTAACGGGATATCGTCAGAAGTGACGGAGCCTTGACGAGGCCGACTCTTGGGTGCGATGACCGAGTCTGGTGGCGAAGGCGAGCCATCTCGCAGTATTTTCTCGCCCTCCTCGGCTGATTGCGTAGGACTCTCCTTGTTCACGAGGACAGAGACCTCTCCCGCTCTCCCGTCGCTGATCAACGGACGCGCCGGGGCTTTGACGACGTCTCGAACACTCGCATCATCCATGTCCACAAGCTCGCCGCTCACGAACGGACTGGGGAGCTTCGTCCGGAACTGATAAATATCATGCGAACTATC
Source organism: Phlebia tremellosa (assembly GCA_011032875.1). NCBI lineage: Eukaryota > Fungi > Basidiomycota > Agaricomycetes > Polyporales > Meruliaceae > Phlebia > Phlebia tremellosa. The sequence continues at coordinate 53,392 of JAAIFI010000183.1, read as the reverse complement.
CCGGAGGCGGTGATCGTATGTCACCGCGTGGAAGAACTTCTGTGCGTCCAGCGCACGACCGAGCAACAGCGCCAGGTTCCGGTCCGTCGTCTTGATGATGTACGCAATCTTGTCGACCGCCTCCCGCCCGTCGAACGCGCCCTTGTACGTCAGACCGTCCTTGACGCGGTCCGCAAGCGGTATCCGGTCTTTGAACGCCTGGGCGACGCGCGAGAGCAACGCAGGGTATACGATAGGTGTGCGACGGTGTTTGTGGGCAGGAGAATCGCGTCCCGGAGGTGGCAGAGAGGGGACAGGCGGACGCCGTCCGCTGCTTTCAAGGATAGCGCGCACCTGTGGGCTTATAGCTGCAGACATCGAGCGCGATCGGTCCTGTGCGGTGCGGTCTCGTCGGAACGCAGGCCCTGGGAGCGTTCTGGAGGATTCGGATGAGCGTCGTGCAGAAGGACCAGATGTGGCCGATGGTGGGGCAGAGGATGGACCAGGGGAGCTATAATCGACGAGCGTCGAGGAGGCAGGCGACGTGCTCACGCCGGCAGTGTGAGCAGCAGAGAGCGCTGTGTCGAGTTGCAAAGGATAAGGCCGCGATGAGCTAGAGGCCACCGGTTGCGACCCAGAGGCCTGTGGCTGCTCGGCAATGGGCGAAAAAGTGGACACAGCAGACATACGCGACCTGACGCTAGGAGGATGAGAGCGAGACGACCGCTGAGACTGAGGCCCGGACTGCTGCTGCTGCAGACGTTGGTTCCATCCCAGCTCTTGTAACTCCCGCGCCTCGTGCACCGAATTCGAGCTGTCTGTCTCCTGGTCGCTCGGTGTGTGGCTTCCCACGAAGTCGATCCCCAGCCTGCCGTCGTCTGCATCGATGTTCACGCCCAGCCGGGGGAGCTCGCCGCTCGGTGCAGAGTGCCGGTCGCTGGCGTTCGAGACCTGGGCAGGTTGTTGATGTCGTGCCTCTCGTGAGGAGTGTTCCAGCATCGGCCTGCTCATGTACACTTGCGCTTGGTATGCCTGCGCAGGGGTCAGACCAGCGCGGGTCAAGGCCTCAAGACTGGGGTCTGGTGGCTCCTCTGGTGCAGGAGCGATTATCCCTGCGATCCCACCGTCGCCTGCGGTTATCCCATTTGAACGACCGACAGACCTGGCTCGACCCATCAAAGATGGCGCACCAGGTGTCAGCGAACTGGCTTCAGAATAGCGTTGAGAGGCATGCGAGGCTTGAGAAGAATAACCTGATGGAACTTGGGTAGGCGGGGGAACGTAGGCGTCGTAAGGCTGCGGTGGTGGTTGCGGTGGTGGTGGTTGCGTCGGATAGTACGACTGTCTGTACGTATTTGGAGGCATCTGCTGCGTGTAACTTATGGAAGGTGCACGACTGGAGCTATAAGACACACGGCGGTCGACGTGATCGGCCTGCGCGCTGTACTGGCCGTTTGCCGTCGAGTACGAGTACGGTTGTTGTGCATATTGGGCGGGAGGAGGTTGCGACTGATGGTGAGAGGCACTAGGTCGACCGAAGACAGCTTCGTATGCGGCAGTTCGTTTGTCGGGCTGAACCCGCGGCCCCAGTGGCCTTTCCATCAAGAGTAGAACGTCGTGAGCGATGAGCTCGTGGTGGCCGCGGTGCAAGATAGAGAACCAAAAGCGCCGTCGCGGCGGGCACTTTGCATCGTGACTACGACGTCAAGGAAAACTACGTCTATTTTCGCTCCAGGTAATCTTTTGCGTCTTCGTACTACTCGTAGATGTCCTAACATATTTCCTCGCATCTACCTGAATTCCTCAGATTCTTCTGGGTCATTGGTGAGCTCTGACGGTCGCATCGGACGCCAGAGCACGGGTTTCAGCCCCTTCCTATGCAGTCCCTGGATATGTCCTTTCGGACCGCAGCAGCCAGCTCGTTGTTGTCTTAGTTAACGCTCCAGACAAGTCAACAAGTTCGGAAGGCAGCCTCCAGCTACCGGAGGATCGTCCACCGTCGTTTATGGAAGCACAGGAGCCTCGGGAAATCTCAAGCTGCTTCCAGTCGCGACCATGGTTTAAATGTCGCCGGTTCTCTGTACTTGACATTTATGACATCGTTATCTATCCTAGGTGCGCAGCAAGAGCTTTCTAACATGCCAGTTTACTCATTGTGCACCAGCAGGACGTTGTCTATAAGTAGTATGATCTGAAGTCGAGCAGAGAACGCTGTTATCATAAGGCCCCAGGTAGACCGGTGGGGCAAATATCTGGGGCATGCCACCACTCCGAGGTCGTGTTATCTTCCCAGCTTCCTCACGTCTCGAGTCTCCTTTCGTCCTCGCCATACGCTCCCGTCCCACCCTATAAGCTAATGATAAGACCTTCCTGCGCAGCTTTGTTGTAATCGGAGTTCTGGGCAAACGATCTCGCGAAGCTGGCCCACTGAACGTATCCTTGTAGGAGAGGGAACTGTCGTCCGACATGGTCATGAGGCAGATTCGTCCTAAAACACGCACTGAAGATCACAAGAACAAAAAGGGTGAACGTCCGCGGGCTGTGCGGTGATGTGCGTCGTAATCTCCTTCATCTGTGATCATCTTACGTTAAACTGACTGGAAGACATGCTTTGCAGATTGAGGTCAATGCCTGATCCTGTACTTGCACGCGACCCTTGACCATCGACTTTGTCCTTGTTCCTCGGACTAGCTCCATTGTGTAGGTCCAACGTATCTAGTTGCAATCGTTGGTTGTACGCTGCTCATCGTCTCTATTGTCACCATTTAATCGCACATGAGACTACTTAGTACCATATTTCTATGATTTGCGACCAGCATCAAGTTTTTCATCTCAGTTTTTATACACTCTACTTTGCGTACGATGATACAATCAGGTACAGCTGGCGCAGTTGTCCAAGTTGTCGCCGTTCGACTCGTGGACCTTCCCAACACGACCGCGACGTAATGGATGGCGTTCACTGCGAAACGGGATTGCAAGTACGTGTAAATGTGCGTTGTTGCTCAGATCTCAGAGGTCTTCCAACCGCATGATCTTCGCGTCCAACAATTGTGATACATACGGCGAAATCTTGTATCCTTGTATCTTCAACTTACTTGTTTGATTCAGAAAGCCGCCCGCCTCCTATGAAATGACCTTGTTCAGGCGGCCACTCCCGGCCACCCCTTAGGCTCCAATATTGTAGTATTCCTCAGCAGAATCATGATATATAGTAAATTTGGTTGTCATTCCATCTTGTATTCAACGCTTCTCAAGAGGCGGGATTGATGCGCCATCACACCGGATTCTATCATGAGCTATGGCCCGCCGGGCCTATTATGAACATGGCCGTTCGTCATGGAATCAAGGACTATGGCCACACATCCCGTTCTCATCCTCGTCATTATCTTTGAAGTACTCTCTTGCTGAACGCAACATGTCTTATTCCAATGGCGACACCAACAACGCGAAACGGTTCAAAACGGCGTTCGGCAAGGGTACCAAAGTCCCCATATCAATCTTCTTGAACACATTATTACCCCCGCTTCACCCTGGGATTGACTTGGATGCACTCGTTCGCCATAAATCCAACAAGGGTCGATCCAAGTTACCTATCACAAAGGACGGCCAGTTGTGGGTATACAGTGTGAAAAGACCGTCGGAAATCAAAGGTCCTATAAGCACTGCGTTCAAGAGTTTGCAGACGTGTGCGGGGAGGATCGCGAAAGCGGTGCTCGGTTTGGAACAGAGATACGAATTCAAAAATCGCCAGAGGGCTAGACGGAGAACGAAGGAGGAGGAAGAGGATGAACTGCCTGACGCGTACCTTGTGCTGAAGCCACGCGGTACTAGTCTCATCGACTGGTCATCCATTGCCGTCTCTGGTACATACAACAAGTCCTCCCCAGAAAACAACGAAGCGGTATGTCCTTAGTTTGCAGTCTATAGCTATGTGTGGGATAGTAACAGCCAGAGCACAGGGTGTCGCTAGGATCACTGAACTCATGGGTACATGCATGGGACGGGATCCCAGAAGACGATTTACGTATGGATTCACGATAGAGGATACGTCTATGTCCCTCTGGTATTGTGACAGATCTCAAATTATCGCCTCTGAGCCTTTCAACTTTGTATCGGTGAGTTTATATCAATCAAAAGGTTGGTATCGACGGCTGACTGCGAGGCAGAATTGGCGCACTCTATTTCATTTCATCCTGTCCATTGTCTATGCAAAACCCCAGGATGTTGGATTTGATCCAACGATGACCCTTCTTAAGCAGGAGGACGGAACCGCTAGATACGACATCCTGGTCCGATCAGAGACCGGCGAGGAACAGTTATATCGCACTCTGGAATTGTTGCATAACCAGGGCGCAGAGTACTTGGTGGGACGAGGTACACGCATATGGAAGGCTGTCAAGATCGAGAACGGGGAAGAAGTTGGGGAACCCGTGGTACTTAAAGATGCCTGGGTGGACCATCATCGTGAACGTGAAGGCACCATCAACTCAAGAGTCAGAGAATCTGCGATCACCAGGAACCACAGAGACGTCTTCGATATGGGACTCTTGACGATTCTATCGCACGGAGACGTTTTCGTGGCTGCAGCACCGGATCGGACCCCGTGGCTACCGCAGGGCAGTGACCCCTCTGATAACAACGTCATTGGTAGCCGAGGTGCGACAGCTATCAACGAACATAACAGCGATGAATCCGCAACACAGGATGAAGACTCTGATAGCTATTCTACTGGCGGTCATGACGCGACGAGCGCGTCGATGACGAGTCGGCAGTACAGGGAAAAGCCTCTGCTGATGGTATCGCTGGTGATCATGACGCGACGACCATCGATAAACATGTCGATGACGACCCCGGGACAAGTCCTCAGCCCTTGTATCAAGTGCACTACCGCATCGTATACAAAGAAATCGGCAAGCCCCTGGGAACGCTCACGTCGCTGTATTCGATTTTCAAAGCTCTGCGAGAGGTAACATGCGGCACGTCTCAACTTACCTGCAGAGACCAAGTACCATAACTGATGTTGAGTGTATAGATTTACAGGCTCTGTATGAATGTGGCTGGGTCCACGGCGATGTCAGCGTCGGCAATATTCTCTATTTTGACAACTGGGCGAAGATCACAGACTTGGAATATGCGGCACAGAAGGATGAGCTCGGAAGACATGATCGTGTGGTACATGGTATACATTGTTGCGTTGCTTCATTAGCCTGAAAGACCGTGAAGGGTACTCGATACTTCACAGCGGAAGAAGTCCGGCAGCATCTTTACGCATTCAGGCCAGAGCCCGCCCTCCGTCTCCGCACCACTGAACATCCTCGTGTAATTTCATTGTCAGACGTATCGTCGACCATGACTGTTACTCCTCCCTCCAGTAAACGGGGGACCCAGGGTGCGGAAGCGGAGCACGTTGATAGATTTCTATTCCGTTACAATCCGCTCCATGACCTGGAGTCCTTGTGGTGGGTTGCGGTCTACTTCCTTGTCACTCGAGATGTGACAAGGATCGGACAGGAGCAGCCAGCGGAGAGGCCCGTGGACGATACCAATGCCCAGCGCGAGTGGGCCTATAACCTCTTCTGGGTAGGCGACCGCCGACTGCCCGTCATAAGGAGCGGATACTTCTTTTTGGACAAGGTAATGCCGTGTCTCCACCCTTCGCTTCGTCCGCTCGCACGCGACTTGGAAACTGCTCGTCAGTATCTAGTCGGTGCTTATGACAGCGCTGAAAAGGATGACAATGTCAAGTTCGACATTGCTTCTGGTATACATCATCAATTTATATCATGTTTTACAAGGATACTCCATCGGTTGAAGACGAAGGACATTCAAATCACGTCCGACTGAGAAAAATGACAATGGAGATGACTATACTACATGATAATGTGATGTTGCAGTTCACGATCTCTGGCACCCGCAGGAAGAAGTCAGCGGCGAAGAGGTTCGATGTTATATCGTTGGATAAGTTATGCATTCGCGATACACACTAGTAAGGTCACGTCGGTGGTGATGCCGTCCCGATACACCGTCCGTTACTGCCCGTGGATTTATACTCAAAGTACACGATGACTGAAGGATCCACGCCGAGGAGACGCTTACTCCTACCCACAGGATTGACTGATACCTGTAGGGAAAAGGAAGCTGCAGTGCGCATTAATCCATGTTATTAGAAAAGCGTCAATCATGTACGTATTACAGCAAATCGAGAGAGGTCCAGCGGTCTAGTATATGAAGCAGAAACATGGGGACACACATACATATCCATAGCCCGGATCCAGATGAGCCAACAATCCCGCCTATCCTTGACATAGGGGCACTAACAGGACGTTTCACGGCGAAGTTGCTCTCTCCTTGAGCGGACTAGTGGATCCAGACATCGAGTGCTTCTCTTTCCCGGGAGTTACGATGCCTGCTCCTTTTCGCCCCTTCGCAGCGGCGCGTGCTTGTGCTTGCATTTGATGATGCTTTGACTTGCCGGCGGCAGCTTCAGCCACCATCCTATGATAAGGAGGTCAATCAGAGGTAACACACGAAAGCCTGATCACTTGCCTTTCCAGTTCTCTTCGCTCTTCATCGGTTTCATCAGGTACTGTGCTCTTGAATATGGCGCCCATGAGTAGTAGACCCTACACACCGCTATCAGCTAACTTGCAGAACATGGAGAGTAATCGACCTACTCTTGCACGATGGTATAGGACTTGATCCGATACACCCGGCTCCTTAAGGACTTTGTCAACAACCTAATGGACGTCAGCGGCGGGAAGACATATTCTTGGCAGACAACACACTTCTCGAAGGACGTTCACAACCTCAAATCGCGTTCCACGCCATGATGCCAGCATAATCTGCCGTAGAACTGTGTTTAGTGTTATGCGAAAGGTTGACGGGGTGGTACAAACCCTGCCAGTCACGTCTTCTTCCAATGCGCGTAGCTCCGCTTCATCAACCTCGCCCTTCTCTTGCATCTTTTCCATTTCCTATATGTCATGAGTTTGTGAGCACTTTTCGCTATGCATGTCATAGTGACACCGACCTGCATCATCTGTTGTACACCAATGCTAAGCAAACGATGAGCCACACGATAGAATGGATATAGTGTGGGTGGCTTACGCGCTGCCAATAACACCCCATGCTTCCTTGGCCATGCTGCCCTTCTCTTTGAGGCGTGAGAAGAAGCCGGGTCTTGGTATGCATCAAGGTGAGTCCACTGCGAGAAGACGCAATAGCACTGGTACTCACATCCCTAAAAACTTCTTGGACTTCATGAAAGTGGTAGCCTTCATCATGTATACGTTGCCAATGGTATGTAGGAGCTGAGAACACGATTGAGAACTTGTTTAGATTCGTTCTCGGGGTGACTACATACCTCAACACCGAAACTCTCGAGCTTCATGTCATCCGCTTCTCGCTTCATCCTATCCTCGAATAGCTTCGTTTCAGGGTCGTCCTTCTCTCCGGGATGTTTGGCCTCGACAAACGGACGTAGCCGTTCGATGAGCTTCTTCGTCAGCGACTCCACGCGTTCTTCCATATTCTTCCTCCGCTCCTCCTCGAGCTCCTGCAATTTCTTCTTCTGCTCTAATGTAAGCTTGCTCTTTCTCTTCCGGTCCTTCCCCGCTTCCTTCTCTTGTAAGGCTGAAAGCCCACCCGCGCCACTCTGCTCGCTCGTCTCCCCAGGTGAGGCAAGCGATGAGGGTGTGAGCGCGCCGCTGTGTTGGTGAATGGGAGAGGCACCAGTGCTATTGGGGGAGGTCGCGAATGTAGGTTGTGTGGCGGCTGCGGTTGCAGAGGAGGCGTCCGTGGTCACAGAAGGCGACGGTGTAGCGAAACCCCTGCCCTCACCCATTTCTTTCTCCATCTCCGCCTTCTCTTCTTCTGACATCATAGTCGTAGCCACCGATGTCATTTCTTTCATTAACGAGATTTCTCCGATCTGCATTTAACAGGCGAGCTTAGAGACTTTGAAATATAAAATGTTTGTAGGAGATCGACTTACATAGTCCTTGAACCGTTCGCCTCCAAAGACGTTGGCGAAGAATCCTGCAGCGTCTTCCATACTGGGCCCGTCTTTGTCCACCATCTTCGATCCATTGCGGTCATAAACTGCTCGAAGATTCTGCGAAACTCCTCTGAGTCCTCGATGTCTGACAAATATAAACTAGCTGCTTACAGGGTCGGATAGGACTTGATATGCTTTGCTGTTGGTCCATTAACTCCTGTGAGCAGAAATCACGAGGGAAGCTCACCTGATGTCCTTGAACATCTCCTCTGCCTCCGGCGAGGGGTTCTTATCCGGATGGTACTTTTAACGTTTCAAGACCAGAGTAGACGTATAGACAAGCGAGCGCAGAGAAAGCGGACTAGAACGATGAGAGGGCGAACCTGTATAGATGTGTGGATATGACGGACCTTTATCGCCTGTTTACGATACGCCTTTTTCAATTCCGTGTCATTCACGTCAGGCTGAACACCAAGCTAAGTTTATGATGTGTCTTAAGCATTCTGCTGTACATATATCCTAAGCGGTGGGCATACCAGGTCGTAGTACTCTGTTTCTACCGGTGCCATGATGCAATCAGCTGCAAGATTGGAGGTGGCAGGATACAATTGTGCGTCGGAACCCAAAGCAAGCAAAGAAAAGGCAGATTAGACGAGACTGATAGAGAAGAGGCTTTATTTTATCGGGCTAGAGGAGCAGATGAGAGTTGGACTATAAGAGCACTGCGCGAAGATCTAACTGCACCGGTACGCGGGCGTCTAGGGAAATCCCGCCGCCACTTCTCGTAAGCGACCGCCGTCCGTGCTTGCCGAGCGGACGCGTTCGACGTACAACCTCGCACAGCCTACGACACAAGACAAACAAAGATGGGAGGAACACAGCGAGGAGTGGTATATTACTACATGTATACTGAAAAAATAAAGATAGGTTGCTGTGATGCGAAAAACGTGCAGTGCGAATGAAAAGATGACGGTGTGACGCAAGGGCGGATGTACGATAACAATATAGCCGGATGCCTAGCATGTATATGAATACTAGAAATAAAAAAGGTCGGCGTACGGTGTTAAGTTGTACAGACCACGATGATGATGATCTAAGAAGTTAAACAGTAGTACACGAGGTTGTGGATATCCTTACAATTGCGGAAAATGGGGGAATATATATGCGATGATGATAATGCTTAATGTTATGTCCCTTCAGGATTGGACTGCTCGCGATCACCGCCTGTCGCCCACCTCAGACAACGCAGAGAACCGTACAACTTTTCGTGGTGTCAGCTCCGACGTCGCCGAATCGCCATCTGAAAACGTTGTTGCTGTCAGCGAGGATGAGGTTGAGTTTTTTCTGCTCGGAAGCAAGAGCTTCGACATCCTCATATGTAGCCGCGTCGAAAAATGTGCCATTGACGAGCCAGTACTCTTTGCTGAGCGCGGGGTCGACGGCGTGGTCGAAGTAGTGAGGGAGGATAAGGACACATTGGAATCTGATGGCGTGGCGGGTACCGACTGCGGGGCATTCGGCTTCTGAATCTTCGGTGACGAGCGTGGGGGGGTAGAGATGAGCACGGGCGCTGAGTCTCTCCTATGATGAGACGGTCGAATCCGTGTTGGGGACGGTGAAACGCTGCAGGGCATATCAGGGGTATCTCGATGTCTTGAGCGTGCATGAGAGGAAGTAAACCCCCTCGATGGCCCCAAGTGCGGTGTACGCGATATGTGCAAGCCCATGGCAATTTGCTCGATGGTCGGGCCTGTTGCGCGTGAGCTGCGGTCGGGGTGATAGTCGTAAGGGCGCGTGCGCCCATGTAGTTGCGTTGGGGTCAGAATTTCCTCAGGGGTTGACTGCATCCCCATATCCTGCAACGTCCACGTCGAGACCACGAAGCAAGCGTATCAGAGACAAGCACTCTCGGGTCAACGAATAGACAAGCTGCTCACCGCTAGCCCAGCCTCCTTTTTCTTGGCTGCAGCGCTGTATGACAGCGATCTGCGTACGTTGCTCATGATCCTCGACGTGACTCTGCCCCCACTGGCGCTGCTACTGGACGAAGCAGGGTCGTCTCCGCATGAAAACGCGGGCGATGAGGTCTGCAAGCCGGGCAGGTCTCGAAGCCGGGCGCGGCCTCTGACAAGGCTGCTCGCACGACCAATTTCGGAAGGTTGGTAACCGATTATTGGGGGCCTATTTTGTTGACGAGGGTTCAACTGGTCGTCCATCGATGGGGTCGACAAGAAAGCGGAATTTTGCGGTAGGATGTAGAAGAGGAGAGATGTGCGAGGTCGACATGTGGGTCGTTCTCTCCAACCTCATTCCCGGCGTTTCGCAGATCGTTGACACACGGGCGCTCTGCATCAGCCACGTGGAAACTGCCGAGAAATCCGACCGAAATTGTGCGCGGATTCTCTGACCGACTCTCCCTTCGACCACCACGCAGAACAATTAGCAAAGCATCTGCAGTCAGAGAACCAGATGTCGCAAAAAACGAGTGCAAAAAAATCGTCATGACTCTGTCAACATCAAAAATCACATGTTACAGTTCAGGCCTCAGGTCGCGACTGAGTCGAACCCTTACAGTATATTCAAGCTTCAATATATGCATCCATCATCGCTTGGATCCTCTGAGAACGTCATCATCAAAACCATCGATGTCGAAACAGCAAGAAGACAATGCACCCTCTATTGAAAGAAAAACTACACACGGTCACAACCGATAATCTACTGTTACATGCTCAGTCGAGCCTACAAACGCGGCTTTCGCGCATCTAAGTTCACATGCAGGTTATACAAATCCTGAGCGGCCTGTGTGATCTCCTGACAGAACTGTTCGTTAGGCATTTCTGTCCTGGAGGTTACGGTATATTGTAGGTAATCTATGGGGCATGCTTATGAGTACCGTGCAAGTAACAGCTAGATGTCTAACTTACCGTCGAATCCAGTCATGTAAGCTACTCCGAAGCCTTCGGGTACGACCTAGAGAAGTAGATTTCAAACTTCATGCATAGAGCAGATCCTCAATTCCGAACTTACCTCTCCCCATCCGTAAGGATGGAAATGCTTTGAGAAGATAGCAGAGGTGCTCAATACCCAGTTACTCGACCGCTGGTATACCGGATCAGCAAACATAGCAGGGAGTTCTTCATCCTGTTCGCGGGAGAGCTTCAAACCTGTCGATCGCGGACACCATTAAGCACATTCTATGAGGTTTTTGCTCACACACATACCAAGGAGATGGCGATCCACACCAAGCCCGCTGCCAGCCATGCGCGCCCAACTACCATGCTTCTTCACCGCAGCCGCAAACAAAGTCTTCTTCTCCTCACTGCTAGCATGCGCGTCGTCCATACTCATCACCCACGCGTCGCTCTCGCTTGAAACCACACGAATTGCCTCCGTGCGGCCCTTGAAGAACCGTCGCGTCGTCGCAGCCTCGTACGTGCCGCCCTGCCGCCGCAGACCTTGTGCGCGCAGCAGGCGAGCGTACGCAAGCTGCACAACCATCTGCGCCCACGAATCCGGGGAAACCCCGAATCCTTTGATCGCGGCCTTGCCGTACACCGTGCGCACGATGCCCATCGCCTGGCTCTCAATGAGCGACAGTGCAGCGGCCTCCGCCGCGACGATCGCGCGCTCTATCTCTGGCGAGATTTTCCAGTCAAGAGGCGCGGGAAGCGCAGAGCTCGCGGCAGGCTCGCCGGCGTCGAAGGTAGGGCTCGCAATCATGTCGAGCACGGTATCGCACAGTGCGACGGTGGGCGTGCCGTCCATCACAGAGTGCTCACCCATGATGCCTGCTTTGCCATTGTCGAAGACAATGAGCTGCACGGGCTTATCGACCCATCGGTTGCGCAGTCCGAGGACAGGTTTCCCTCCAGTGCGTGTCACAGCGCCGTGCCATAGCCCACGGCTGTGCTCGAGAAGATCCGACGGCTGTTCAACATCAAGACAGAGAACAAAAGCGGAGGAATGAATGGCTTCAAGGATTGAGACATTGCTTGGGTCCGCCGCAAGAGTGGCATAGTCCTAGACGATGAAGTTGGTACTGCCGATACAGTGATTGTATAAAAGACGCTCACCTGCGCCCATATATCACGATTCGACGCGGTCAAGACGCCAACCGCGGGATATTCGTGAGCGGTGCTGTCATAGATGTGTTGTATTTGTCTTCAAAAGTGTTCAAGTTGAGAATGTTCATTATGATCAACATATGTTATAACATACCTCTCGAGCTCAGCGACACTGAGCAGACGTCCGTCTTGCCAAGCATTGAGTTTCCAGACGCGTCCCTTGCGGAGAACAATGACGTGCCCCGAACTGCCGTCATCCCCTTCCTTCGCATATGTCGAGCTCCAATCGAGCCCTTGTTGTCCTGGAATACGACAGCAATCAAACATCCATCTAGAATTTATCGTAGAGAGCTCAACGCGTAAGCGATGAGATTGTATTAACAGCGGAATGGTCGACGTTACCTCCATGTGTCCATACACAGTGGGCCATCCTTCGTAGACTCTGGCTTCACTTTCCCTTGCTTAAATTGCTGTCGAAATAGCATGGTTGCACGGACAAGTGTGGCAGCGCGGTTTAGCGCGGTTTGAGGATACTGAGGCGGATGGTCGTCGAAGCCGTCTATACTAACGGTTAACCCCAGTGATCTTGAGGTAATGCCGATTTCACTCACAATAGTAAGAGACATTGATCACGACCTAGTTTCGTGAAACGTGAGCCGGTGTCAAACCAGGTCTGACCAAGTACTCACTGAATCCCGGTAGCCAAGATATCCTAGATCGTCCCACCACTCCTCTAACCAGTGTGGTCTGCCGGGCTCCTGAGCTCTCGCCAGTAATCTCTGCTGAAGCTCTGGACCAGAGGTCGCGCCGAATTCGTCCACCTTACGAACAACTTCGCTATACTCTGCCTCGGTCCACGCAATCGGTCGAAGCGTGTCCTTCAACTTGGCAAGCGTGTCGGTGAGTTCGGGAACCGGGAGCTTTGGCAACGATGTCTGTGCGGCGAATGTTGGACCGGGTAGTGGGGCAGGGGCAGCTGCTTTCCAGTTCGGTGGTCGAGAGACATTGGAGGTCATCTTTCGCGATGGTATCGTGAGTCGGGTAACAGTGAAGAGATTTCCGTTACGAGGTAGAAGGTTTGAGGAGGTAGACGTCCTGTGCTTCAAGGTGGATAACATGGAGACTATCTGTGAATGTGACGGCGATGGACAGCTTATGTACCGGTGCACTAACCGGTCTTGAGATGCGGGGAAGAGATGGGGTAATCTGGGGTATTATGCTTGCCGGTACAATCTACTCAAGCGATTCACGTGAAATGTCGGCTCATATTACATGTAGTCCGGTAATAAGAATGTCGGAAAGCGTCAGGATCCAAGTGAGCGGTCAAGCCTCAAAGCTTCAAGCTTGGTCAAGCAAGTTCAGAGGTCGGATTTGTCGGCCGAGCAGAAAGTACAACAACGAAATCAAAATGAAACTCAAAATCAAGGCAGGGCCGCGAGAGTCATATTTTGCTCAATGTCAATCTCTCACTCCCATTGTCATCTCGTATCACAATGTTCATGAGAGGTTTATACACAACGCATGCTCGTGCTCTGCATATTCTATGAAAGGAAATTGTTTGCCATCCGTTATACTCGGAGCGCTCTTCCCGAATCACTACGGAAGACCACGAACCTCCATCGTAACGAATTCAACACAGAAGGTAAGGGATGCATGTAATAAACCTAATCTCTAATCAAAGGAGGTCAACGACAGACATAGTGAGGGAAGCAACGTGCATCTCGATTACCATGGATCTACTTGAGCGAAGACGAAGACTCTTTACCTGAACATATAGTTAGTCGAAGTAGGAAAGGATGTGGATTCACCGCGCACACGTCTGGGGGCATGTGGATTCATATCCACGTGATTTGAGTGGAGGGGGGCGGGTTTGATGCGCCATCATCTGCCTTTCCATTCCTGCCAACTTATACTCTCCGACCAAACATCCGAGATAAGCTATGGCCCGCATTGTGAAGTCAAAGCCATGGCCAGATATCTTGCTCTCGTCGACTATCAAAGGAACCTCGAATTGGACCCCGTAGCATGCCTTCACCTCGAGACCACCACCAGTCAAACTCGATACCAACGCCGTTCGGCAAAGCCGCTGAAATTTCACCCACAATCTTTCTAGACACTCTTCTACCTCCTCTGCGAACAGCGATTGACTTTGAGGCACTCGTACGCCGCACATTCGAGCACGCTCGACCTAAGCTACCTGTTGCAAAGAATGGTCGTTTGTGGGGTTACGCTACGAAGACGCCGTCACAGATGAAAGGCCGCAAACGCTACAACAGCTTGCAAACCTGCACAAGAAAACTTGCTAGAGTCATTGACAGTCTCCATCTCCACTTTGAATTCAGAATCAACGAGAGAAGTCGATGGGTCTCTTGCAAACGGAATGAGAATTTACTGCCTGACGCATACTTCGTTGTTCCGAGTTCGAAAGGCCGTATCGACTGGATGTCCATTGCAGTCCCTGGGGTCTACTATGAATCTTATGACAACGAAGATATCTTTATACAGGTGTGTATATAACCCGGACCTGTGATTTACTATATTGACCTCAATCAGAACGTCACAAAAATTACGCGATGCATGTCTCGCTGCATGCGACATGACCCACGACGGCAGTTCACGTACGGGTTCTCTATAGATAACTCATCTATGAGACTTTTGTATTGTGATAGAACTCAGGTCGTTGTTTCTCAGCCTTTCGACTTCGTTTCGGTAAGAATCATAGCAGATTACGAGATGCGATGCTGGCTCACATGCATCGAACAGGATTGGTGCACATTTTTCCGATTCTTGCTGTCGGTTATGTACGCAGAACCCCGACATTTAGGTTTCGATCCCACAATGACTCTGCTCCAGGAAGAAAATGGACCTGTACAGTACGAGATCACTGTTCGCTCGGAGACTGGCGAGGACCATGTATACCGCACATCCGAGCTGCTATACGAAGCTGGCGCGGAACGTCTGTTTGGTCGAGGCACACGCGTGTGGAAAGCGGTGAAGATCGAGAATGGCAATGAAGTCGGAGACGCTGTGGCTTTGAAAGATTTCTGGGTGGACGGTTATCGAGAGCGCGAAGGTACCATCAATGCTCGTGTGCTCGCAGCACCTGCTGTATCGGATAGCGCGCGACCACCGTTGGGACAGTATGTTGTGACTGTTCTAACGCATGGCGATGTCTGGATCGCAGGCTCTGTTGATTCCACTTGGATGTCGCCTACCCATGAAACCGGTACTGGAGCCGACACCGCTAACATCGTACCGCCGATACCTTCATCCCGTGATACCACGGTCAGATACGTCCAGCAAGTGCATTATCGCATCGTATATAAGGAAGTAGGAGAGCCTTTGAGTCGAGCGACCTCACTTGGGACTATCTTCAAGGCATTGGGAGACATATGCAACGGAGCGTCGATGTGAATAACGATGAGACACATCAGCTGACCCCTATGTAGGTCTACTTTGTTTACATGAATCTGGCTGGGTACATTGTGACATCAGTGCAGGAAACATACTGCTGTGTAATCAGTCTGCAAGATTGACCGACTTCGAATATGCCCGACATAGGGATAATCTTGATGAACATGATCGTGTTGTACGTTGTGTGCATCCTTGTGCATCTCAGTTGCTTTTGATGGAATCAATTACTTGTCTAGGGTACGGAATACTTCACCGCGGTGGAGGTGAACCATCATCGTTACATCTTTCGGACTATCCTCAATAGGGACGAAGATGAAGATACTACATCCAATAAATGCTCCCCACGCCCGTATGATGAACCCGAATTTTTCCCCGATTGGGAAACATTTCTGAAGGGAGACGTCGAGATAACAAAGACGGAATGGCGGCACGTTTCCCCTATTTCAACGCCCTTTACATACAATCCACTTCATGATTTGGAGTCGCTGTGGTGGATTGGCATCCACTTCCTGGTGAACAAGCTGCCCGCTGTCACACCCAAACACACTCACGACGACGAGCGTGTTCTTGAGCAGCGTATCCTGGCCTCCGAACTCTTCTGGACTGGTCGGAACCGTCGAACGGCCCCTGAGCACCCCTCCTACTTGATGGAGCAATTAGAACATCTGCACCCATCTGTTCGCCCCTTCTGGCGTATACTAGACGACGCACGGAGACACCTATGGGCTGGGTACTGGCGCGCTGAGAAGGCCGGCCAAACTATGAACTTCGATGCCGCCAACGGTGTCCATCCTGCCCTCGTCAGATGTTTCTATAGCATCGCAGCACGACTGCGCGCTCGAGACATCGAATTACGGTCCTTGGAAGATGAGGAGCTCCATGCGGCTTCGGTCGGTCCTCCCTCGTCTAAACGCCATCCCGAGGACGTCAAGTCTGTGCATGAAGGGAAAGAAGGCCACTCTACCCAAAACGAAAATCCCGTCAGCCTCCATGCACCTGAGACGGCCCTCTCGCAACGGTCATCTGCCCGATAATTCGCGGCTGCATCCTCAGTTTTTTTCCGTTCTTCTATACATACATATACCATAAAGAGGACCGACTGCAGCATCCACGCGGATCTTCGTCGCCTTGCGGTGTCCGAAGAAACGGCAAGCTGGGCTCGAAGGACGGCACCGCATCACGCCTTCTATTGCACAGGGTATGAAGAAAGCAGTTGCATTTTAAAGAGTCTACGAACGACTCGTCTGCAGCGCAGAGTGACGCGGGATGTTGCCTCTATCACAATGTAAAATACACGGCAACATTCTGTGCAGATTGATTGTCTTGCGCGATCGTACGTTGGCCGAGATTAGTAGGCTGGAAGTCCTGAATTTGTGGCGATTCTGGTAAGCAGTGAGCCCCGCTCCTGATAATGAAGAATGCGTGGGCCTTTGGTAGCAGGGCCCGGGGCTGCTACAAAGGTGCTAATTATGGTGGCGAGAAGATGACTAGGCTTACGTTCCCGCAGCGTATAGATGAAGATTTTGTTCTTTGTGGCAGCTGGACCCTGATCAGAAAATGTACGGCAAGCGACAAGCCCAACATTATCTCATAATTTCTCGATTACATATAAATATGTGCAGCGTATACAAGTAGGATGTATGTAGAGGAGTCAGCTCACCGATTTGACTCGGACAGTGCTGCAGTATGAGGTAGATGGGCAGTCAACAACCAAACAACATCTCGCTTCGTAACCAAACCGGTCAACCTCCCTCTCTCCGAGAAGAGAACGTGACGAAGGTTCTACAACGAGCACAGGTCAAACAAACGGAATAGATTCGATATAGAGATACATACCATCTTCTGGAACATATTGACGACCAGCTGCAATGGTATTTCCTTACGCAGCTGCAGTACGGCGGTCTCCAGCAATGTAGACAGATTAATTAGTTCCAGATCCTGAGAGGCTGTTGCTTGAGAGAATGTGAATTTATGTTGAGCACCATCGCCTTCAGCCGTCACGAAAGGCACTGCGAACGGTCAATGAGACGATGGACCCTCTGTGGTGCAATGCCAACTAACCAATGAACGCCTGGAGTTTATCCCTTACCACAAAACCAACGAGATCCTCTCCTCTCACAACGGGGAACCCATGAAACTGGTATCTCGTCAAGAATGCGTCTAGATCTGCGAGTGTCATCTTGAGATCGTCCTCGATAACCACTAGCTTTTCGACTGGCTTCATGATTTGTGCAGCTGTTTGTCCTTGATCACGGTATTCACTTGGTGGCAGCCAGGGGTATTGTCGCATCGCTATCCACACCGCATAGATGCCCTCCTTGCCCATCGCGTCCCCTACCCACTTGGACACCATGACAGAGATCATGATAGGCAATACGTGAGACAGAGCACCTGTCAACTCGAATACGATCACCACCAATGAAACTGGAGATGTTAAGGTTAGATGCCCCGAAAATTGGCGTGATTTACTACGTACTCGTCATACGGGTGACACCACCCAGCATAGCTGATGCACCAATGACGGCATAGAATGCTGGCGAGATGCACCTTATAGTTGGATCGGGCGGGCAGGAAGAGAAAATCCACGCATCCGAGTAGGCACGCTGTAAACCTTGCCTATCACATGCATGTTAACGAAATCACGAAGGATGATTCAAGACACGTACATTAATAAACCCATCGCACGGCCGAGACATGCTCCGATGGCTATCGTAGGCAGAAAGATACCGGCAGGAATCTATCATATGTATTTATTGAACGATAGTTTCCATGACCGAAAGTTGGTCCGCTTACCATCATGCCAAAGGTCCATGCTGTCAGTAGAACTTTCATTATGGCTGTAGTAACAAGGAGGAAGATATTTTGCCACTGTGCCGTCGGACTATACTCAGAGATTACGGTGTGTCCCACTCATGGGAAGGCAGAACACTCACTTACACAGCCCATGATAGTCACCTTTGGCGGGGTCGCATTCTTGGAATAATGTCGCCACTAAGTCCGATGTCTGAACACGCTGAAAAATAATCTGTCGAGACTTCATCAGTACGCGTGCAACAGGAGGACAGAAGGATCGTACAAGATAGCTGACCGCTGCCGTCATTGCAGTGAATGCAACGACCTCCAGCAGAGGCCAGTCGTGCAAGGCACTATTCCGCCTGTAGACGGCGGCGGCTGAATTCAACCTAATGAGTAGCGAACCTAAGACACCCTTCACCATTGTTAGGAGATCGATAGCGTAGAGATTAAGAGTTCACTTACCCCGATAGCGGCTAGCAAAAGCCATGGGATCTACGCGAGGAGTCAATCATTCGTACAACTGCGGTCCGCTAGAGCTGATCTACCAGTTCAAAGGCCCTCCAAGTATCACTGACGCCAGATACCTGAAAAAGGACGAGCTTCGAGGTCTCAAAAGGATCGATATACTGCAATGACACTGCAGCGATGACACTAGTCACGAATCCACGCCACATCACATCGCTTTCGCCGCTGAATCCGAAAGTATCGAGCTCCTCCAGGCCAAAGAGTACACCGCCTAGGGGACTACCGAATGCCACTGACACCCCTGCCGCCGCAGCTGCAGCCAGTAGCTTCCTCTTCTGAGCTGATCAATGAGTTTTAGAATACCGATTAGCGCGAGTCCAAGAGAACGAGACGCCCACATTCATTATGCCGTAGTTTGAAGATACGTGAAAGTAGGAAAGTCATGCAGCAAGCGACATGTACCAAAGGGCCCTGTTAATTCGGGTGTATGAGACGGGTTTTCCATTCACGGCATACTTTGGCACAGACCTCTTTACCAAGTGACAGCCCTGAAGCGACCGCTAGTGCTAAACCAAGAGCTTTGATGAGGAGGGTCCAAGGACTCAGGAAAGCGTCGAAAACATAACCATTCAAGATCTGTATACGAAGTCAGGTAGCCACCCTCGGCAAAAACCCAAGCAATACGCACGGCCTTAATCTCAGGAACTGTACGGAAAGTATGTTCAAATAGTGTCGACAAAGACATGTCTGTAATAACTCACTTCCTGTGTGGAAGGCACTACAACATGTTAGTTATATATTCATCTTTGATGGCAAGGAATCGTCTTACTATGGTGCATACGTCTGTACGAGCAACGCCGCACTTCCAGCAAAAGCAATCTAGCGAAGAGAGCTATTAACGGCTGAGGCATACGGACGACGATGTATCGTACCGCTAGAGTGATATACACCCAGGACTGGAGTAACGACTGTCCCAGTAGAGAAGATACATGGAGGTATTCGCTCCATGTCCGCCATTCTCGGCAGACCTCCCCAGCTACACGCGAATGTCAGTATAAGACACACGAATCTCCAGCATAACATGGACACACAATCTAGCCCGCTGCAGCACGTTACTTGGTTATAGAAGAAACCATAGGTGCAACGTCCTTCCCGCAGGTCGCCCAGCCTGTAACGTGGAGACTCAGACCTGATCGACAAGTGTGAAAGACCGAGGAGCTCACCATCTTACGAGCACGTCCAACCATGCGCCTATAATTCCAATCCCTACTCCCGTCAACACTATCACCAGCCACATCCGCGACGAATCCAGTATAGGCGCAAGCACTCCCCGCAGGCCCCTCTCTGTGTGGAGAAGACGCTTCCGTTCCCGCTCTGCCGCCTCCTCCCGCTGCCAGTCAATCGTACTTCCTTGTACATACGACAACGGGATATCGATTTGGGTGCGCCTTAGGAGCGTGCCGCCTTCGAGCAACTCAAAGGAGGAGGACGTCGAAGCGGGCGCGTCGTAATTCGTGTTGTCGGCCGCATGCGACGTGTTTCCAGACTTGAACCAATGTGTATAACGGCTATCACTGTCAGATTCCCTAGTTCCTTCAGACAATGTAGATGTTGGGTGAGATGATTGGACTCTTACTGCATCTGTCTGGTTGCAAGAAGCTAGAGTCGAGCGCGACAGACTTTGGGCCTCTATCAGAGCCTTTGAGGAAAAGGGTATGGAGTGTTTCCTACAATTTGGACACTCAGACGTGTAGATTTGGAGCACAACGCTGGAGTTGCCGTGCAAGGAAAGGAGGGTATAGAGTTCCGATTAGACGAACAGACGAAAGTGCGAGGATGAGCCCAACGCCGGCGCTTCTGTGACTTGCTCTTCGCGCTCATCATACCGAACGGTTCGCAGGGCGGGTTGCTTAGTTCTTCTCGCTAATAACTATGTCTGTCTTATGGAGAGATGAATAGTGTATTGTCAAAACCTTAGGTAGACGTTTATATCATCTTCCGCGTAGCATTGCCAACATCTGAACCGTGCAATAACAGGAGCTAATACGCAGGGCGCGAAGTTATATCGATGCCCTCAACCTGGGCTTGGGATACGACGCTCAATGCTAAAGGATATATTGAACTCCTTCGCATCGGGATCCACTTTGTGCTTTTCGGGAACCCTATATTTCAGACGGTGGCATGTGCTTGAAGGCGGCCCCTCTCGGGATCACATAGCATTGTTCCCGCTGTTTTATCGAAGTCTTCAAAAAAAAGCAAATCAGAGCGCATCTCGCCAGCTATCTCGCCATCCGTAAGGGTTGTACGGCCGCCCTAAAGACACTACGGAGACAGTACGGCATCTATTCTTTGGCCTTCCCGCTCTTGGAGATCGACCGATCGACCCTGATTTGCATGCAGACAATTAGCTCTATTCCCGCCTCTATGTTCAAGCTACGGATTGGGAGGGCTTGCCAGGGCTTGCCGATACGATACTCCTAAACGTCATTCAAACAATTATCTTCTCATCGGTGTCTTCTTGTTTCACCAATCACGGTTTTGTCGCTCTGCGCGCGCGAACGGTGACACCTGCCACTGATCCTATGGGCCGCTCCCGCCGGAATTTGTCGAATGCGAGGATATACGGCTTCCCCGGCTTTGTTCACTATGCCACACCTACGGCATTGCAGTCCAAGCTATTGTCCAAAGTCGATCAAGACTAGGGAGTCCAGGGCCAAAGTCGCCCGCACCCTCGCGCTTTGCTCTCCCGTCTGGAATCAGGGATGCCAGGAGAAGTCGGACAGTGCCAGACAGTGGGCTCCATGAAGGTATAAAAACCCTCCGTAATCTTTACTGGACCCCATCGCCAGAAACCTCTGACAATCTTGCCTCTTTCTCGCCCTCATTTCTAAACCTCAGACCACAATGGACGCCTACACCACCATCATCGTCGCAGCCCCCGTTGCCTCCGAGCAACCCGAGGTCCCGGTCAACTATGAGAGCGGAGGCACAGGCTCAGGCGGAAGCACCCCCGGCTGCACCATCGCCTAGATGGTACGTGTCTTATGATTCTCGCTGTACATGATTCTTACCACTTTTCAATCCCACAGTGCATCGATAAAGTTGGCCTCTTCCGAGTGGCGCATCGTGTTCGTGATGCCCACAGGCTGCTACCAATCTTCACCACTTTTTCGTTCGTTTTCGTTCAGCCTGTTATATGTTTGGGTCATGATGGAGGGTTCTGTACGCTTGGAAGCGAGGGAAGCGTTGTACGATTCGCAAGCAGGAGGAGTTCTGATTTGACATGATAGCTGTAGAGCCAATGTCACAATGTTATTTGTAGCGCATCTCGAGCGCAACTTTCGTATGTCACGTTGCGTGAGCAATTTGTGTGAAGTATATCATCAGGTACATCGGAAGTCTCGTGATTACGACTCGATTTATTGCAAAGCTGAAAACCTCCGGCACCAATCATTTACTTGTCCTTCGCAGTCTCAGAGGCAGTTGGCTCGATGATATTGGACTTCGCCTCGAGATCAGCGGCCCATAACGCAGCACCGACTGTGTTGGTGAACGTAAAGATAAGGCCAAGGACGGGTATGAAACTGAAGACCAGAGCACCGACGCCAAAACTATACGCACAATAGGTTAATACGATATACATAATTCATGGTAATGAGGGATTCTACTCACGCAGTATATTCCTCCCTATGTTTCTGCACAAAAGCCTTCTGCTGGCTGCTGTCGAATCCTTTCAGCTGGAAATAGCGAGAGTGCCATCCGGGACCTGCACGATGTCCGTTGATGCCCAAGAACGAGACCGTGCCCAGGACAGGGATAATATTCAGCGGCAGGGTGATGAGGTACCGAATAATCCCATCCCTTGACAGCGCCAGCAACGGACGGACCAATGCGCTCGAACGATCCGCCGATGCAGCGTACTTCGTCTTCCCGTCTTTTACGAGCTGTCGCTGCCCGTTGTCGATCAGCGTGGCGTCGAAGACGTGCTGGAGCGCGGGCTCTAGGAAGAGCGGCTTGGCGAGGAAGGTGAGCAGGAATATCGACTCGGCACCCAGGAGGAACAGTGCGAGGATGGGACCCAGGAAACCTGTGATGAGAGACAGGAGTGCTGCCTGGGGTACATAAGTGAAGAACGCCAAAACGGCGAACAAGATGGTGGAAGACCCTAGGGACTTCATGAAGGCGCCGCGCACTGAGAGAATGACTTGCGGGTCTGTATCAAGCAATCATAATGCTGTGAAAGATACAAAAACAATACAATGCGTACGCATAATGGTGAAAACTAAGCCACGGATGGGCCAAACCCACGCAAGGGACGTGAATGAGCTTCCAGCACTCGTCGTGACAGCGAGTGCTTCGGCTTGTAGCTCAGCAACAAACTGTTGCACGCGCGAGGTTCCTACGGTTGTTGAGGGATTACTTGCCATTGTTGATGGGGTCTGTGATGGAGTTGTACAGTGAGAGGCAGGAGCGGAAGTTGAGCTCAGTTTATACTATTGCCACGCTGTCCATATTAATATTGCCGACAGTCAAGGTACTATGACGTCAACTGAGGGATTCAGGAGCAGCAGTTAGGATCGTCGGCATGGGATTTTCCTCGTCGTCGTTGTTTGCTTTGTCCTCGTCGGCGGCGGCGATGTCGCCGTTGTACTGTGCTCGATGTCTGGAATGGAGTTTTGGATAGAGTCGTAGCGGTGGGAGACTCAGGGTAGGCCGCGGTAACCGTCCCGCCCGCCCGACATCGGCAATGACCGACTACATTGTACAAGCGCCCGTCCCGCCATCAAGAGTACTGATTGAAAATTGAGACTGCCTTCTGCAGTCGCCACCACGAGCACGACCACATCGCAGACATGATTTTTTTGTACAAAATGGCCGCTCGCATCAACATACGACGACCTAAACCTCATTTATCAAGCATGCGCATCCATCGCCGACAAGCATGAGGCAAGGGCCATCATGCGATCCTGGAGAGGATATATGTGAATTAAGGGAGGCCGGCGGTGGTGTTTCTCTGGCGACATCGGGCAGCGGACTATCTGGATAGGCGGTCTCGTGTTGGTTTACATCTCTACACTTATAATCTTGGTAAGCGATACAAGTACACAAATAACAAGGTCCATCTCGTGGGCAGTACAATTTCGACTATGGTGTCGGGGGATTACAGCACATAAATGTACGTGAAACCATCGAAACCTTTCTCTCCGACTGTTGCAATGGTGGTCGCCTCCACCTCCTTATCTCCCTTGAGGTGCTCCAAGAGCTTGCGCACACCAATGACATCCTCAGAGTTCTGGGCTGGATCGGCTGTCCTTCCTTGCCGTACGACGTTATCAACAATCTAAAAACACCTTTAGAGAAGCTCAACAACATCACGAATTATGCTTACTATTACGCCTCCCTTCCGAACCATGCGCTTTGCCTGAAGGAAGTATGTCAGGTTGGACGGCTTGTCCGCGTCAATGAAGGCCAGGTCAAAAGGTTGCGCTGGGTGCAGCTTGGGAAGTGTATCCGCGGCGGGGCCTACAATGACCTCTATCTTCGACGATACTCCAGCGTGCTCAAAGTTCGCGCGAGCAACCTGACCATATTCGGATTAGCAGCTATAGGATGAATATACGAATGCACGAACATCTGCGTGTTGCTTCTCCAATTCTGCTGTGATGATGTGACCATCATCTGACAATGCTCGTGCGAACCAGATGGTGGAATAACTACACGATAGTAAGCACCCTATTTCCATCTGGGATTGCAGTCACTTACCCTCCAAGCGTGCCGACTTCTAGAATCCTCTTTGCGCCAATGGATTTGGCTACGAGGTTCAACAGCTTTCCTTGTGCGGCACTGACGGCGATCTTGGGAAGGCCGGCTTCCTCGCTCGTCTTCAGAGCGTGTGTGAGAGCCTCGTCGGGACGCAGCAAGAAAGAGTTGTGGTAAACATCACTGCGAGTCCAGCTAGGGTCAACCGTTTTCGACATTGCAGAGCACCAAGGACTGCCAAAACTATGGGGCGGTTAAGTTCAGGGTGCTTTGCACGCGTCGACTCGTTAATGAGCTTGAGAGAGAGCTCAGGTCCTTGGGAAGTGTCGCCTTGATATACGAGAGACCCCTTTATCTGATAATCTAGGCGCTGAGCGGGGCCGACATACGCAGTGCGCACTGCGGATGCGGTTTACGGACGGGTTGGTCACCGACTCACGAGTCACCGTCCTTTGGCGTCGTCCAACGTAGGCTCTCGGTTCCGAGCATAACCAAAGCCATGGAACTGGCTCGACCGTGGGGTGAGTTGTTGCCCCAGTTGGACCTGCAGGTGTTCTATCCGGACGATGTGTTTTATAGTGTTGTGATACGTTCTATCGATCGCCACTCTGGGGTGAGTGAATGATAGCTTATAACAGAAGACTTACTTTTTGTAGCAGCGAGGTGTGACTGAACGTTCAACATCCTCAATCCTTCGAACATGGTCCGCGCAGAGCCATCATTAAGACTCGAATAATCTGGCAAAATAATACATCGAGCCTACACGTCACGTTCTGGTGCCATCACCATTTTCGACTCTGATGCGACCATGTGCACTCTCCAAGATATCCCCCCATGGCCGAAAGTTTGTAGAATACTGAGGAGAAAAGCGTTAGCTAGAAATTAGAATCCTTGAGCGTCGCGTCAGGGACAAGATGGTGATGCCTCGGCACCGCGACCAGCGCCACGGAACGGTTTCTCCTTTCATAGCATCGTTCGGGATCTGCACGTCTATGTAACAAGATCGACACTCATTTCATCAGCTCTAGTTGAAGGCTCAAATAATGTTCCTGAGCTCTGATCCATCGTGGATGACAGCTTTGGAAAAGCTACTACCGGTTGGGCATCATGCACGGATAAAATAACTCGTGAGTCGCAAGAGTTCTTGCGAGAATGCGTGGATAGCTAAAGCTACAATGATGCAATACTTTGGATGATACAGTACTTCCTCCTCCGAAGGCCGCGCTCGGACCTCCCCTCAATCTACGTCTCCTGCTCCCCCTGGATCACACTCGAACCACAGCTCGGTGGATAAAACGGGCGTCACGAACGAAAAAAAGTGATGCGGATAAGGCGTCGCAAAACATGGGTGTCCAATAATAAATCCGTGAGATCCTGAACGAAGAGGATGCGGACGACACGGGATGCGAAAGAAGTCGAAATAGGCTGTTGAATAGTATGTGGGGGCTGCTGTAACACAGGTCAGCTACGGCGTGACAGGGGTTGGGAGGGCATCAACTTACCAGAGAAAGCAGCAGATCACGCGATGGTGCAAGTGGGTGTGGAACCAGAGCCGCCGGTATCCTCATCGAAGGGGATGTCTGACTGCTCGGTAGAGTCAGGGACTGGAGCGGCGAGGATGATGAACGCGTCCATGTCAACACTGAAGAGTGAAGTGCTTATAATCCCGTAGCGGGGAGGAGCTGCTTGATCTCTGTGCGGCTGCAGCCAGACTGACCTCTCTCCTCCAGTATATATGCATCACAAGAAGGTTTACTCACTGGGAGTTCCGTCTATTCGGGTGATCGCCCGTTGTGCAGACACAATAAAAAGTACAGGTCGTGTGTTCTGACTGTTTACAGGACCGGGTTCAATGTAGCGGATTATGCGCGCTCTGCTGATTTCTTTATTGTTTTTGCTCCAGAAATAAAGTTCTCGGTGCACCCAGCTGGATATTGCCACTGATGGTGTCTCAGGTCAGGCGTAGGATTTGTTTCACAGTGCAGCCCGTGGCCAGTCTTGCCTACACCCCCACTGCTCACCAGCCTCGTCCGTCTCATTCGTCGACAGCTTGTACCTACTACCAGGTCGCCTACAGAGTACCAGCGTCACAAGCTACTCCGTAGACGCTAATATGTGACCAATAACATTGCAGACGGCCCCACAAGACTCTCGCACTAGAAGATCTAGGATTATCCAGCCCTCTCAATGTTTCTCACCAGAAAACAAAAGCGATGTGGAAGTAGGCTGGACTAGACAGGCGCCACGTTGGAGACGTCCACAGAGCCGCAGTCGGCGACGCCTGCAGCAAGGTTCACGCAGAGCTGACCTTACCATTCACAGCCTCATTGGACATGTGCGCATCACACAAGACAAAAAGCTCAAAGCGCTTGCGAAGGAGATGAACGACACGTTGCACCGTGCCCTCGCACCAGGCAGCATGTTTTCTCTCAGGAATGACGCGCAATGACGCCCAAACAAGGTTGGTCTGGGTGGAAATTGCTGAGATCCATCTCCGTGTAGATATTGTGCGAACAGTTGGTACCATTCTGGTTGTCTATAAGATAATAGTACATGTTTCGCGATACAAAGCCACTGGGTATACAGTCTCCTCTGCAAATCAAACTACAGCTCATGCAGGCAAGCAAACGTGACATGAGTGTTACACGCGACTCCCAGCCGGTGAGGGTCATCTAAACATAAGCTACGTGAAGTTAGGATAAGGATCGTGAAGGTTGGTCGTGAGGACGGAGCCGCGGAAATAGGGGTATCATGCATCATAATTAGCAAGGGATGGCTCAGGACCGTGCGACATGCTGCTCAATCGCGGACCTTAAGCCAATGCCTTGATCGCCTGGTAGGACCACTAGGCTGCTTGAAGACACTCAAGGCCCACGAGCCACCGCACGTGAAGCTGGCGTCGCCTGAGCAAGGCATAGAGCACTGCGTGTCGGAGATAGGTGCGCCGAGGTTATTTGAGAAGGAATTTCCGCCTGTAAAAGTAAGGCACGCCATTTGAGATGACAGTCTTCAACAGTGTAAATTGGGCGGTGAGACTCACAATAGCACTCTGAACCATATTCCACGCCGGCCATCGTGAACCCCTTGGACGCACAGGTGTTTTGACAAAGGGTGGGAGTCATGGAATCGGACGCGAATGAGTAACCCGTTAGTGCACGAGCGCCGCCGTCTTGACTGCAGCCAGCCGCTGTCCATGAGCCGGATCCGGTGGGACTGGAAGGAGGGGCGGAGGGAGGCGCCGCAGTAGGGGAGGGTATGAGTTCCAAGGACGACACAGGGACTGGAGAGGGGCTTGGGTTGAACATGAGCTCGATAGCGTTAGGACCGCCGCATGTCTCAAACGCTGTATACCATAATTAGGAGGGACCTAAACACATGCGTCAAAACTTCACGTACGATTTGCTGCGCAGCGAACATTGCATGTCTCCGCTGGGATGGTGGACTGCGAGGCGCCGTTGCTCAACGAGTTGCCACAGTAACATTCCTAGAGAATCGGGTGAGTCACATCGCAAGTGGGACATCGGTACCAGTGTGGACTTACGTCGCCGAATTCAACCCCTGCGTACATGAACCCAGCGTCCGCACAGCTTGCAACGCAGACAGCTTTCGTCATGTTGCTCCCATGCAGAGAAGCATTTGTAAGTGCACGCCCACTCGTCCCCTCGGCAATGCAGCCAAGATCCGTCCATCCAGAAGGAAGGGGCTGAATTGCGTCGACAAAACCGGGGGTAGGGAGATTGGAACAGGTAGGTTGTGCGCCAGTGCCATCCCATGGTAGGTTGCAACCAGGCAAAACATTGATAGGACCGAACAAACCGATGTCTTCGTCAACGATTTGGCCGTTGAACTGGCAAGCAGCTGCTGCGTTAGCGTCCTGGACAGCGGCTAGCGCTGGGCAATCCGCAGTGTTTCCTTGAGCATTCGGGCAGTTGGAAATGAGCTGCTGTAGCAGGTTGAGGTCTGACCATCTAAGACTAGGATGAGAATAGCCCTCTAAGAAAATATGAAATTACTGCATACCCATTTGTAAAGTCGCCTGCAATGAAGAGACCATTAGATGCATATTCAACCCGGTATACGAGTAAAAACGCGTACCATGGAACCGTAGACCTTGATTGTCACCGTTGGAAAGCATCCAAGTTCCTGCTCCATTATAGGGGAAATTGCCGGTGGGCGCAAGATACTCGTAGAAAAGTGAAAGCAGATGGACTGGATGCGAATCTGGGCAAGCACCGTCGTTGTAAGCACCGATGGGATAAGACATGTGCGACTGATGATCCGGGCTATCCAGATTCTGTCCATCCCAGCACGAGGGGAAGAACACCTGAGCGCGCATTCCGTCGGGGCATTGATGGTCAAAGAAATCCTGACGTTCGGCCCAGTCTGGGTCGTTCGCGTGGTTGTTGTTGTAATCTAAACATATATTGAGTCATACTATGAGAGGTATATGCAGACTGATAGACTGACCGAGACAGACATAGCTAACGGCTTGATCAGCCTCGTTAGATGCGTTGTAAACACCGCGCGTGTTGCTCCCCGCAAGCATCTGCATCGGCAACGGTCAGCAGGCGATGTCGAAGATCTGGATATAGTACATACCCTGAGTCCTGCAGGGAAAGGTACTACGGTGTCGTTATTTGGACCGGGCCTTACGAGGTAATAGATATTCATGCTGCTCTCTAGATAATTCGACACAGGTTCAGTGTTCGTGCACATGAAGGTGAGTGACAATAGATACGTACGCATCAAGGTATAAGATCCATTGGGATTCACATAGTACATCGCGGGCTGATATGCACATAATTATCAGGCGAAACCTCAGACATGAGTTGATATAGGAACTTACAACCCAATAATTACTCTTGTCTTGCGGGATAATGGTGGTGGTGCACTGGCTGTTAACAGCAGTGTTAGGATCGTAGTTGGGGGAGAACCCGCTCCCGCCAAACACGTCGTGTACATGGGACCCGACCTGTTTGCGAACATGTGTTAGTGCAGGATCCGACATAATTTGACAAAGAACTTACTACACCGGGGTCTACGACAGGGTCAAGGCGAGTGCGTACGACGGGTTGTGTGCCGCCAAAAATAACATGTACTGCACTCGCGAAAGGGAGTGCCACCAGAGTAGCGAAGGCTGCCGACGCGCTCAGTCTAGAGATGATCATGGTCGAGATCCTGGGAGAACAAGGAAAGTAGTAAGGTCAGTTATAAATACAGGGAGCTCCTGAGCAAATCAGTAGTCTGGTAGAACGTAAAGTTAAGAAGACGAGAGAAGAGATGAAAAGAAGTAGAGTGATTCTGAGGGTGTCACAACAAAATGCGGCTTTAACTGTGAACGCGAACGTGCCGGCGCCTCCGCTACACGTTATACATGTCTGATAGTCGTGGCCTGTGCCACTTCGGGAAGCGCAGGACTTTGTGCGGCTTCACGTCAGAAGAGACAGTGGTGCAACTGGCCGTACGACGGTGGCCTTCAGGACACTGGACACTGGCGATAGTACCCTATCTGTCAGGGCGATCTGTGTACTTGAAGAATAAGGTGGCCCGCTCTTTGCTTGGCCCAGCTGTCATAGAGGGTGTTATCGCCGAGCGTCGCGCGCGGTAGCAACCGTCAACCAATAAGAATATCGTGTATAGCGGGCCAGCTGAGTAGTGCCAGGTACTAGTGCCTTGCGACAGACACCGACAAGCTGCAAGTTGCAGAGAACATTTGAACTTGCTGTCGCGCTCGATCGATTACACTCGGCCGTTGCCGACGCTAGCAGGCAGCCGCCATGCGGAGAGAGTGTTCGCTATACCAGAGGATTGCATGCCACTACTAGAGGTACACTAAAGTTACTCACCTGGCGGTCTCTCACAGGCTACTTTCCGACACTGTAGTGCGTGTGGCTTGCATATGTCCAGGCGTGAGAACTCCCATGGAGTCTCACAGCGCTTTCCCTGAAGGAGGTGATCAGCACAAAGCTTGCCTTCCATGTTTTCATCTAGTTTTAGCCAGGCTTTTGCTCCCGCTCTCGTAGCCTTGCCAACAGGAAATTAACTGCGCCTCGAAGGCTCTTGGCCGGTACCGTCAGCTTGTTCGCGGAGACTCTCAATTGCGGCGTAACGCTGACCACGATTTCAGTTTGAACTAGTACGCTGCATTCGACACCCGCTCCGCACTGTACGATGTGTACGCCACTCTAGCGGCGCGGGATGCTTAGCGGAACAGGTGTGGCCCGCACTTATGCCGCGACGGAAGCGTAGTTCCCCTAAAAACACATGATGGACGGCACGGCTTCATTCCAAACCTTGACATCGAACTACCACCACCGTGCATCTCATACACGTCAAAGTCTTCCTGCACTGAAGTCTATCCTCCAATAATGACTGGAAGACTGATTCACCGATACAACGCCGTGTCCGAATACTCAGACTTCATCTCTACCAAACCTTCGCGCGGGCGCGACGAACATGGCAATACACAACGTAACGTACACCCAATGGACATCTCCGTCTCATCTAGGAAGTCACCTGGAAATTGGTACGAAGGTGTATTACCCCCGATAGAAGACGTACGGTCGGTCATCTGCCGCATCCAGTCGGGTGGAAACCTGTCACAGTCGAGCGTCTTCAAAACACTCGCACCCTTACTCGTGTTCCTCGCCTTCTTGACCATGGGCATGATTTCTCTCCAGCCGCACACGTTCGCACACTACCTGCTTTCCGCGCCTCGCGAACACAAGAACGAGCTCTCGAGGGCACTGGTCATTACTTCATGTGCCTTCATCTTAGGGCTCGCAGGACTCCGAGCCTTGATCTGGGGGGTTGCAGCTTGCGCTGAGATAATTCTAGATGTTAAGGAACAGGAACCAGTTATTCGATGTGGTACAGAAGAGACGATACCTGCGAGCACGAGCGCGTTGATGTCTGGTATCTTGCAGTGATGATAGTTTGGAGCAAATGTAGAAACCCCAACTTCTTTGCACGCAGGACATGCATCAACTCAGAAAAAACCTGTTCTAAGAGCGTCTGCATCGTCCACACCGGCAGTTCAGTCTTAAAATTGAGTGGCATCGTCAATTGACGGCTAAGGCTAAAAGTTTCAAGGCAACGCATATCTTATACTCGCACCGTAATTATCCCCCTCCTGCAATACACTCGAAGGTTGAACGAAATTCACATGATGAACTAGTGCGCGGAATAAACGACGCGCAAGATAAGAAAGAGTGGGTGAATGGCCTCCAGAACGAAGGGGAAGGCAACATCATATCGAAGTGCGAATGTTGATGATGTGTACGTGTATGGTATGAGCATGCGCATAGCGAACTAGAGGAAAGCACGAGGATGACCTTTTCAGATTGCGCGCCAGCGAGGATATGCGCAACTCACGATAACGCTAAGTTCAGCGACTCAAGCGATGGTGCAGGTGGGCGAACTTGTGCTTCCTCCTGACCCGCTCTCGTAATTGACCGGGACCTCAACTTGCTCGGAGGGGACGGGAGCAGCGATAACAACCGTTGTAAATGCGTCCATGACTTTGATGAGTGCAAAGATACGAGGGCGGGATGACAATGCTGAGCGGACAAAGCAGCTTGACGATGCTAGAGTCCGGGAGGAAACAAGTCTAGCTTTATACCTCCCTTAGATGAAATCCACGAGGGGACGCAGAACAAAAAGGGCGGATTTTTATCATGGCTCCGTCATCGTCTCAAGGCGTACGAGGCACGCCGACTTCCTGCTCTGGTTAGCAGAACGGATGGCGGGAATACCCTCGTCGGGCTGGCGTCTCTTCCTATTGTTTGTGCACAGGCTAGAGAGTTCAGTGCCATATGCATTAACCGGTGAGCCACGGAACCCGAGAGTATCACCTTAAACTTCAGTTGAGGTAGTTCCAAAACATTACAGACTGAATCCGGCCGATGACAACCCAATTTCTGTCACAAAAGCAACCTGTTGCAAGACTTTCAGTAAGCAAATGATCTATGATATCGAGAGCAGCATTACGCACTTAATCCTGTCATAGAATATACTGCTACTAGAGACGAAAATTAACCTTACCATGGAAAAGTCAGACGGAATCATCGGCCAGATGGTGATGTGATTTGCAGATGAGGCTTTTGTGTGTAGTCTCGGGAATGATCGCTTTGATCGTTCTGATATGATACCTGCTCGCGTTAGTGTCATCTACGATGTAAATCCTTACTGATGTGCACGAGGGAGGAAGCACGTAGGTGGGTCGGCGTTCACACTCGGCCTATATTCAGCCAATGATTTACCATCGTCTGTGCTTTGATCTTCGGGACGTATAAATACACGATAGCAAACAGAACGTGGGCTGCAAGAAAGAATAAGCCTGTGTTTTTATCTGTGCGTGGTCTCAGACATATGACGTACCCCATCGACTCCAATCAATCACCTTCCTATTCAATGATCCCAACCCAAGGGTTGAAGTTATAATAGTCGCAGCTCTGCGTGATATACTCCGAGCCATACCCCGCCTTGACCTGCTGCCCGTTTCTAATGATCTGGATATAGGGGATTTGAGAATCCTCCGTCGGGAAAGGTACCGATCCAATTGTTGCACCAACTCCCGCATCAAACTGGGCATGGTTAGAACCAACATCGAGAGAGATAGTGGCATTCTCTGACAGAAGCGCTAGTGCAAATATAGCGTCCGCCGGGAAGGCAGCATTCCGAGGAAGGGTCCCTGATGTGCAGACGGCGTCTTTCGGATGAGCACGATACCAGAAGACAACAGAGTCCTCCTACGGTAGATGTACTTGAGTTCAAGATACCACAGGATACCGCCCACTGCAAGATGCACTCACGGTAACGGAAGGCCGTGCACCCGTCTTGTACCACTGGATGTAATACTGAGCGACAACACGCCATGATGAATGGACGAACCCATCGACATAGAGGGGCGCAAGGTCTCCTAGGTCAACGTTAGGGTTGATTTCGCCGATGTAGTGGGATTCTGCATAATCATTCCATGTGACTGGAGAACATCGTCAATGAAGCATTACTGTATCGGAGAACGCTGAGTGTACTGACCAATCTCGACGATGTCGGGGTTGATGCTAAGCGCTTGTTGCCAGCGGTAATTCCACAATGTATCACTGAGCTCTACCCAATCATTGTCCCCTCCAAGATTCTTGAATTGCCACGGGGAGACGGCTTAGAGTAGCCCAATCCAATCAATATTAATCTGAGTCCATTGGGAGAATTGAAGAGATATTTACCCATAATGTACGGGCCACCTCTTTCATCGGCGACTTGCTGATACGCCACATCCGTGTCCGTCGTCAACAAGGCGTCAACATCATCCGGCCTGTGGTTGGGTTCACTCAGGGATAACAAGCAACTCGGCAACTCGGCTTACCAGGACCACCAATTGAAAAAGCCATCTATAGACGGGAAATTTGACAGAAGTGAAGGGTCTCGATAGCTAGTGAAAGCAGGCGCCAGCTTTACAGTGATGCCTTGTTGTAAGAGCGCTGTCTTGAATCCAGACCAGAACGAATCGCCGAGGCTCTCTCCAGAGTACGTGGATACGAGGACAGCGCCCTCGTATACGAACGTGCTAGGACTGCTTGCGTGGGCGGCAACGATGGAGACCATATCGGCCTGTGCCCAGGTATACGACAGGTCGAAGGAGTAGAAGAGTTTGAACCCGCTTTTCTCTGCCACGACATAAGCATCTGCAATGCGATCAACTTCGTAGTCGTTGGCAGCTATGTTCAACGCTGGGAGAAACGAGAAATGCGGTGTCAGTGTAACGTTCGTGACCAAATCAGAAGTACATCACCGAAGCCGTCAATTCCTATGCCTTGCGCAGTTGAAATATCACTTTCCCAGTCAGATTGAGAGTAAGAATATGCATTTNCTTGCGCAGTTGAAATATCACTTTCCCAGTCAGATTGAGAGTAAGAATATGCATTTTGGTAGTCTCGTCCCCATCCGTCCTACACCCCCAACCCGATCGGACGAGCGGACATCGAAAAAGAATATTTGCTGGGCCTGAGAACAATCCATTTCAGTAACGCAGGATCTACGGTAGTTGCTAACGTACCATGAAATGTGCGAAGACATATGTGGCGACGGCAGCGTCGGCAAACGCGAGCCCCGCAAGTGCAACTGTTATCAGCATGGGGAAGAAAGGTATGCAAGACGCCAACGCTCGTCAGCTCGCGATGAACGACCCATATATATATAAGTCACCGAACGTTCGATCCGCGCCCTTGCCTACGAACGAGATCACAACGACTATGCAATGCAGGTGGGGAGCCTCAACTCCGGCCCGCAGTCAAATCAGCTCATCTTGATCATGTAGTCTATTGGTCGTAGAACCAAGGATCATATGCAAAAGCAGGGTCACGTTGGGCCACAATTTATCGCTGATACAAAAGGCTCAGTAGCAGATTCACATCAACCGAGGCAATGCATCTGACCTTCGAGAGCTCCATTCCAGGAGACCAGGTGTTAAATAGTCTTCACCTGGCGGCCGTCGACTGTACTGTACTGGCTGTCACGACTCAATGATGTGCAGTATGAGTGCGCCTTGATAGAGTCGGGTTTTACTATTGAACCAAGGCAATTAAGCCCGCGATATACATTATAACGATACTGGGGATATATGGGTGTATGCAACCGTTTGATCAGTATTATGCGAAAACGAAAGTGTCCACGTTCCGAAATGTTCCAGCAAACCTAGAAATGGAAGAGCCCCCGCTTTTTCTTCTTCTCCTTCTCGACGGTACCGCTCGCAGTGGTCGCTACGGACGTGCCGCTGGCGTAGGAGGGCGGCGAGGGGCGAGCCTGTCGCCCAGGCTGCTGTCGAGCTTGTGCAGCCGGCTGGGCTTGCGGCCGCGGGGCGTCCTTCGTGAAGTAGAGTTCATCATAGAAGTCCTGGAACGGCCTCTGTCCGCGCGCCTCCGGCAAGCCATTGGGCAGTGCTTTCGATCCGACGCCACCAATCTCCAGCACCTTGAGGTCGTCCACAAATTCTCGCGGCGTGAACGTGTGTGTCGAACCTGCGCAGATTGGTCAGAGCGAGTCAGACAGCTAAATCGTAATCACGATCATAACCAAAGGTGCCGCACCAATGATGACCTCCTTGTTCAGTGACTTGCTCAACAAGTACGCTTCTCGCATCTCTGAGTATGTCATCCCACCGGCGATGAAAACGAGAACACGCTGCCGCGTCTCCTGCGCGCCGCCCGGTTTTGCGGCCCGGTGCCAGCTTGGCTTGGCACTACGCAGAGATGTCGCGCCAGTGGAAGGCGTTGACCGCAGACTCGGTGCGGGTGCCAACGAGGGTGCGTCTTTGACGTAGGGAAATAGCGTGGGGTCTAGTCTGTTAGCGATATGATCCTGAACAAAAAACCAAAAACCTTTAAATCACAATCGCAGGGTCCAGAGTCTTATGGCGTACCTCAATCACTGTCCGCAGTACAGGTTTGTAACGCGACAGCTCATATTCTTCCTCATTGCTGGGTTTCTGCTTGATTTTCTTCTTGATATCCTTGTCTGTGGGTCCCTAAAGACGGATTAGACCAGATGCTACGTGCCACTGGAAGCACTGACGGCACACTTACTCGACTGATGCGTAGTCCAAGATGTACAAGTGCGTTGATAGCATCTTGATCTGGCCTGGACAAGTGTGCGTGTTGATAGAGGCGCCGACGGTCTTCATCCGGTACGCCGTCACGATACTGAATGTACAGAGATATGATGCGAACTTTCTTGCTGTTGCTATAGGTCGCACATTCATCAGTACGCACAACACGATGGTGATGTATCGGTAACACATACTGTACGTCTCGACTGTCCAGCAGCGGTACCATCTCTTCCACTAGTGTTTTAGGTGTCTTGCCTTCGGCAGTCACACCCGTTGCACAATTCTGTGTTTCGTGTAAGCGAGACTGCAAGTAGGGCATTGTCTGTATGTTTACCTGCTCAACTGTCGCGACAGCTGGAAGTTTATCCTTCTCGAATATTGCCATGCATTCTTGCGCCATGTTCAGATGAAGCGAGAACTATGACACACCTATGTGAGCCGCCCATCAGGACAAGCCGGTAAGACTAACCTTTTCGCGCTGCTCTTGATATTGGGGTAGATTTGCTAGCATATCTTTCATGTCGTTTAGACTAGCTGCACCTTCACTGAAAGGCAACGATATGAGACCGAACTAAACTCCACATCACTGTGGCGGACATACCCCTTGAAACCAGCGTTGTCCTGCATGAACTGGTTGAAGTCGGCCATCAACTTATCGATGGCTTCACGCATGTGCATATGCCGAAGTTCCGTCCAAACCGTGTCGGCATCTGACAGGGTTGCCGTTTTGTCTTCGTACGCCCCTATCGCCGTCTGGAACTTGTACGTGTACTTCGTCCCGTTTTCAATAGGTAGCAGGTCATTAGCCATCGCTTGATACGTGAACTCGTGCAGGAACGGTGCAACTGTATCCATTGTACGATCGGTGATCAGCAACGTTGAACGGGGTCGTGCCGGGTCGGGTTTCTTCAGCAAGGTTGAACGTTAGTCTCTCCTGCGCATCCGACAACCGATGTTTGATGTATGGAGACTTACGGGAAAGTCAGGATTGATCTTCTTGTACTCGTCCAGCCCCGCCTGCACCATGAATGCGAGCAACTTCGCCACATAGTCCGTGTCCGCGCTCTCATAAGCCCGAGCATCCCCTCCCCGTGCCAGGTTCGTTCGCCACCGTCCACTTCCTTCAGCAGGCGGCGGTGCACGCGTTGTCTCATGTGGTTTCAATGGCCCCAGCGGCGGGTGATGTGAGGGAAGATAATATCGAATGTACGGAAATTCGTTGAGCGTCACGCAGATATTCACGAGCTGCGGTTGGTAATTATAGTCAATAGCAGCCACGACGAACGACGACCGTCCACGCACCATCCTGCTGGCAAACTTCAGCTCCTCCTCCAGCTGTTCTCGCGCTGCACGGAACACGGTGTCACCTCGCGGGGGACTGAACATGTTGAAGAAAGTGCCCGGCCGTTTGAGCGAGAACGCCTGCGCCTCGATTGCTGCTCTCGCATGAGTCCACGCATGGCTGGCCACAGCGACCAAATGACTACGTACCCCAGAAGTTGATATAGAGCTCTTGCAGCGCTTTGAGGTGTGGTTCGGCAGGAGAAGACGTGAGACGTTCGAATAGGTGTTCGGCAAGACCTAGATGTGCCCGCTCAACACCGGACAGGGCGACCAAACTTGACATGCACGTACCATCTATAAAGAACAGATGCGCTGCTGCATACTGTTGCTGGCCATTAGAAAAGTCGCGTATTATACGATCTACGTTCTGCGAAGTCGGCATAACTAGATACATTGCCTCCATCGTGGGTTGAGGCTCGCGGTAGTTCGTGATCGCCTCAATCACTATGCGAACGAGGTGGACTGTTCAGTGGAGACTTGTGTAGAGACACAGGGGACATACAAGTAACGTTCTCCTCCAATATGTCGAATTGCTTGAGCACGGAACCCAGTAGCTGCTGTGAATGCTCGTCCACGACTAGGATCTTCCATCGCCCTGGAGGATTCACCGACCTGATGGCATCCAGAAACTCTGGCACAGTCGCATTAAGGACGCAAATCACACAATGATAGACAACGTCGACGCACTTGTTCGCACAGCGTTGATCAGGGAAGCCATGACCGGTCGGAAAGTGGTGAGAGGTGGTGGTATGGAATTAAGAACCTGCTCTGGACTGCCTCAGACAAGCAACGAAGATCATGATCTTGCCGCGTTATCTTATCTTTCAATACAGCGGCGCATCAACTATTTCAACCTCCCGCTGGACTCGCCCACGGATCTCAGCGTTCAGCATACAAAATCGCATCGAATTGTAGAGTATTAATACTGAATGCAGATCCAAGCAGTCCATCCGTAGTAGAGTTCATGGCGAGAGGGGTGTAATGGTGTGATAAAACAACTATAGAGTAACGATAACAAAGACAAGAATC
This sequence comes from Phlebia tremellosa, assembly GCA_011032875.1. Taxonomy (NCBI): domain Eukaryota; kingdom Fungi; phylum Basidiomycota; class Agaricomycetes; order Polyporales; family Meruliaceae; genus Phlebia; species Phlebia tremellosa. The sequence goes on along the minus strand of JAAIFI010000183.1, from coordinate 14,940 downwards.
ATGTACGGACTCAGATGAACATGGCGAGTCCTGCAACCACAATGGCAGTGAGGACAGGTAGTGCAGTGTATGAATGTGCAGCTCCGCTCTTGCTGGCAGCTGCCGAGCCTGAACCCGAAGATCCGCTGCCGCTGCCACTGCTGCCACTGCCACTGCTACCAGATGACCCAGATCCAGAAGTGGAGTTAGCGGGAGCATTTGGGTCAACATAAGGCTGGTCGGCGTGTGAAAGGGCCAGTTGGCGGGCGGCGTTGTAGGTCTGGTTAGTGGTAGTCTCCATGTACATATCGGTCGTGGGTATCTTGCTGCACTGGCCAATGGGCTCAAGCTGTAGGGGAAAACAGAGGTGAGCTGGCTGCAACACCTCGTAAAAGATTGATACTGACAGTGAAAGGAGGCTGGTGAGTGAGAGCTGCGTTGAGAGTGTAACCAACTGCAAGGTCAACAGTGATCTCGTAGAGATCGTGCTCCAACACGATGAAACTGCAGATGACGCGTGATAAGTGCATGATCATGAACGAAGATCGCCCTGTGCTCACCCAGTATCGAGCGTAGTCGCGTTACCGAGGATATCCTCAAAGCTCTGGAACGACTCGGGACCAGTGTACTGACCACCAGCAACTCTCCAGTCTAGACAGTATTATTAGCCTATCGCTTGGCGAACGGGATCTACTAGGGACGTACCGTTGGTATCGAACTTGATACCGGAGGGAGTAGACGTCCAGATAATGGGGGTGAGACCCATAGCAAGAGATATAGCACGGACACGGTCATCTAATAATGGGTGTTACCAGCCTGGTCGGGCGGAACGGACAACACGTTTGCTCACCAATATCACCATAGGGTGGACGCATTGTAGTTGGGGTTACACCGAGCACTGTCTTAATCGCTTCCCTGGTCCAGCCGAGTTCGGCGACGATCTGCTCGTTCGTGAGTGACGTGAGAGGCTGCAAAAAACATGTGTCAGAGAGGATCGCCAGTAGCACAGTGATCTGCGTACATGATGCGACCAGGTATGGACGCTGATCTCGTGGCCCGACATGTATTCCTCGAGAAGGACATCGGGACGTTCGATGACACGAGAACCGACAACGAAGAAGGTCGCTTTGAGTGCTTTTTCGTCCAAGAAGTTCAGCAGCTTCCTGTTACAGAATTATGAGTTCTTGAGTACAGCCACACTGCACCCTGCACCAACACTCACTGTGCTGGAAAGAAGAGCAGGATCAGTAATTTTGTCGAAGAATAGGCACGAAGGCTAGCTCACTGTAAGGAGAAGGACCGTCATCGAAACTTACACCCCATGTCATCTTGTCCGGACACGCGACGATATCAGTTTCCCTGGTCCAACCACCGCACGTCCACCAGCCATTGGCTTGAGCACTCGCAACATGGGTAGGATCATCAGCACAATCACCATCAACAGTCGGTGCAATGTTGGGGATATCAACTCCATCGAGCTCCGTCAGCCACTGAGCGACCTGAGTTGAGTTAGTAGGAGCGACAATATCCATCGCGGGCCATTGACCCTCCACAAAGATGACTGAGGATAGAAAATTAGCACGCGACTCAGCCACGTAGCACTGAAATCTTACAGTGAGAGGGGAGAGGGGGAGCACCGGCATACGTAGGCACGGCACCAGCGGTGTAAGTTTCCGCGAGAGGTAGACTAGTCCCGGCGGGCATGCCAGACGTGAGCTGGCTCAAAGGCGGGATATCTGAAGCCCCGGGGGTAGGGGCAGGAGTCGCGGCACTAGCAGCAGCGACTACGGCGGTTGCTCCCGATGGAACGGATGCGGTGGCAGTTGCGGAGGAGCTGCTGGAGGATGCGCCAGAAGCTGCTGCTTGTCGCGCAACGTGTGCATGTCGACCGTAGAAGCCGTGGTAGTCGTCGTGGGCCTTGACGGCGACGAGGTAAGTTGAAAGAATGGCGAGAATTTCAAGCTTCATGTTTGTGCGTCGCGAATTCTAGGATATGAGACCAAAAGAATGACAATGAGCGCGATGCTCGAGCGAACAGCGGCAGCGACGACGACGACGACGAAAACAAGAGAAAAGTTGGGTCAAGAACGCGGACTCGACCATGTTGTCGCCTCTAATAAATTGCGGTAGCTTCCCATTTTCGGAGTGATCGCTTAACGGATGAATCTCCGGCACGAATCGGCCAAGCGTCTCGGCAACCTTCCATCACTCGCGCCTTGGTTACCTCCCGCACGGGGTGTTCAAGCCTGCTCCTCGATAGCCAGAAATATCCTGGCATGCCGCACGCTTGACCAGTATGGAGCATTTCTGTGCCTCTCGTGCAGTCATCAATGCGCGTTAGCGATAATACGGTGAATTGCTCACAAGTTGAAGCTGCATGATTAGCCTGAAGCTCGGTCGCTTTCTATGTCATGAAAGGCACCTGTTCGACGTAACGAAAGAGCACAATAGAAGCGGCATTGACTTGTCTGCCGGTTGGCACAAAAATGACCGTCTGGAAGTCGGTCGGCCGGGCGGCTGGCCATAGTAACGAAGTGAAGCATGTTTAGAGCATGTTTCGAGAAGATAGACATCATATGTCAGCAACTTATGGGGTAAACGGTGTGTATCTCTTCTATAGTGCTGCGTGCCTTTCCATGCTCGCGACACCAGCAGGGCATATCTCGAACCTAAGGACCTGCCTATTCCGGACAGTAGAGTGATGTTATGATCGGGGCTGAAGGTACGTTCATTGAAGCACGTCCCTCACAGCCGTTAGGCTCAGCTTTGCCCACGCACGAGCTGTTATGCAAAAAGTCATGAAATGCATCTCTACATAACATGAAGAGCGCGACCTCATGCACACAACTCACTTGGATTCGAGTGTATACATTCATCTTGCGAGTCACTTGTTGGCGCTTGACTCCTTCGCTCCCGGGATTTGAAATTACGAGCGCTCCGCCCGGCGGCAGCCACCACACCGAGCTCTCACTTGACTTCGACAACCACGCTCTCTGCCAATATACTATGCAATAAATACCCTTTCTTTCATCAACTACATCTCACATCTTCATGGCGAAGAAGCGGAAGCAGGCTGCTCAGTCGGCCACCCTTCACGACTTTTTCGCGAAGGCCGGGAGCTCTTCAGTGAGCAAGAAACCCAAGCTGCACAAGGAGGCCATCAAAGCGGCCAAGGCGAAGAAGATTCCATTCAATGTCTCTCCCGAAGATATCATCATGATTGACGATGACGATGAAGAGCCGTCAAAGCAAGCTATAGAGGTGGAAGATTCAAGCGATATCGAGGTCATACAAGATACGCCTCCTGAGCATCGTTCACGCGTGCAGGACTCGAATATCCTTCTGGGCGAGCATGTATCGATACCCGGAAACTCCAGGATGGTCAACATGGCGCGCGTTGAGCACGCATTTGCCGCACGGACACCTCCCCTTGGGCGTGGAGAGCTGCCATTTGGGAGGTCTCGTCTCCTCCTTGGTTCCGAGGTGCTACCCCCTGACCTCTCCTCATCCTCGTCTTCAGATGGACAGTCGACCAGGACTTTGAATACAGAGCCTTTCGATGCTCAGTCGTCGCGTCCTCCTCCAGTTATTGTACAAGACGAGAGGCTTTCGAGAAGCAACAATGAAGAGCCTCCAGAGAAAGGCTTTGACGTGCAAGATTCTAGTGCGACTGAGACCTCGCGCGGGACGGACACATGTAACGCGCAGATGCCGCCTCAAGAGCGTAATGAGCCTTTTGGGAGATCTCGCCTTTTACTTGGCTCGGTGCCACTTTCTTGTCCTTCCATCGACTCACCATCAGTAGACGACTCTCCATTCGGGGTTCCACGGCTTCTCCTATCACAAGTTTTGCCCTCACCAGATGACAGGCACTCAAAAGATCAGTCGCGCAATCCACCAAAGGTCACTTTGGATGCATCAAACGGTGCTTCGCCCTCATCTGCAAGCGGACAAGCGGTCAACACTCCAAGGACAGAGGTCGTCGATATGCATCGGTCATGTCCTTCTCCACTATCCCTGGGAAACGAGGCGGTATCAATTGGTCAACTCACGCCCACGGTTGTGGAAGACGGGTTGGGCTCTGCGCTGGGTGATGAATGGGGCACAGGCGACGACGAGATAGATATTGAAGATGCCACACAACAAGACGTTATTGACGAAGAACCTATACGAGAAGAATCTGAAACATGCCCTATTTGTGGCAGGCTTCTTGACGCCATGGCCGCCTTGGTATGTTACGTACGATCTTCATGGTCGCAATCTTCAATGTTTTGTTGTACAGGACATTCAGAAGCATGTGAATCGATGCATCGACTCTGCGGCTCAAATTACTTCAACGGGAACACCGGGGCCACAACCATCATCCTCGACAATGTACCATGTATCCCCTATCGAGGATTCAATACCATTGCACAAAGTGGAATCATCTCCTATCGATCTGACACTTACAGATGCAAAGGAGACTGACCCTCGCGCGTTCTCTGTATTGATGACCTCCTACAAGGAAAACGAGGCGTGGAAAGAAGCATCCATAGCAGAGGATCGCAACTTTCGACCGACGAAAGCCAACGGTGGCCGACGTAAAGCACCGTTCTATAAGGTCCTCCAAGGCATGCCTATTGCAGTGGATGCGTTTCGCTACGGCAGCATACCGGGTGTCACTGCCTATTTTCTGACGTTCGTTCTATCGTGATCCCTGTATCGTGACGAAAAGCTGACACATACCTCCAGACATGCACATTCAGATCACTATACAAACCTGTCTGCAAATTGGAAAACTGGTCCTATATACTGCTCTGAAGATACGGCCAACCTGATCATGCACATGTTGGGTGTAGATAGTAAATGGGTGCATCCACTTCCCTGGGACGTAGCGACAGAAATTCCGGATACAGGAGGTGTACGTGTGACGCTTATCGAGGCAAACCACTGTTCGTTATCACCCCCATTCTCGGTTCGTCAGACACTGAAATGAGTTGAAGGTCCCGGATCGTCTTTGTTTCTGTTCGAAGGCAAGCAGACGATCAACGCTGGAGACAGCGCGTACAAATCTGGCCACGTCGGATCTAACAGACATTTTCGGTATCTACATTGCGGAGACTTTCGAGCATCTCCGCAACACGTCTTGCATCCCGCTATCAAAGGCAAAAGAATCGACCACGTTTATCTAGATACAACCTATCTGGATCCCAAGGTATGCTGTGTAGCCTCAATTCATCATCGCTGCACCGAAAATGACCTCTACATCGTATCAGTATTGCTTTCCCCCTCAGAGCCAAGTTATTTCCGCTTGTGCAGAGCTCGCAAGACGGATCGTTACAGGCGAGTCTCTCGACGGCGATACTCGAGGCGACGGCAAGAAGAATGGTAGAGTGGACAAATTTTTCAAGCCCCAAGAGAAACGCAAAGAGAAAGAGGTGGAAGCTGCAAGAACAGGGCGAACTCTTGTGGTAGTGGGGTGAGTAAGCTCTCATCATTTTCTGCAGCTGACTCACTTCAGAGCTCTTCAGGACATATTCCATCGGCAAGGAACGCATTGTCAAAGGTATAATGGAATTCTTTCGTACACCTGCAACGCTCACATCTTGTCGTACAGCTATCGCTAAAGCGTTGCAGACGAAAGTATACAGCGACACCCGGAAAACTGCGATTCTTCGCTGCCAATCTGACCCCGAGCTGCACGCGCTGCTAACACCGAATCCGCTAGAGGCAGGGGTGCATCTGTTGCCTTTGGGCACGATTGCCTCAGACAGACTGAAGACGTACATTGAGCGCTACAAAGGGCATTTCACCAAGGTGGTGGGTTTCCGGCCGACTGGATGGACGTGAGTTCATGTATAGCTCGCTAGCCCTCACACTCAAGTACTGACCACATCTACACGCAGGTACACACAGCCAAATGGAAGCGAAAGTCTACCATCGCTCTCCTCTGTCATCTCGCGTTCACAGGAACGTCACACCTTCGTCCACACTGACTTGAACCCGATGAAGAACTCGAATGCGGGGTTGCTGCTATACGGTGTGCCTTACTCAGAGCACAGCTCGTTCTTCGAGCTGACGTGCTTCGCGCTGTCACTGGACTGGGGGCGCATGATTGCGACGGTGAATGTCGGGAGAGAGAGTTCAAGGGGTAAGATGGCGAAGTGGGTGGAGAAGTGGGAGGCCGAAAGGAAGAAGCGGGGTAAGACCGAGATTGTTCAGTTCAGAGCACCAGATTACTGGTGAAATTGATACATATCACTAAACAATATAAGGGTGTCCAACACTCGATATCCCCATCGTCTTGCATGTCACTGAACCTCGCGCGATGCAGGCTATCGATGATGCTACAACGCGGATGATTCCAGCACTGCCATTTCGCAAGAACCTTGCCATGCTTGATACCACGTACCATCATACCTATTTAATGTGCTTTGATGTAGCTGTTGCTCTAGGAGGCTCGTTTGCACAAATCAATAGTGGGGTCGCCACGAAGCGTCACGGTCACGAGACTACAGTTACTGGCGTCACATCGAACGCGATCGTGACACGCGAGCCATTGCCAACGACGATTCTAATGGACAGTCTTTGAACGAACATGACGGTCAAGTTATTCTGCAAGTCATAACTAGCTGTATCGGGTTGATAGTTATGTTCTCATAGAAAGTAAGAGGAATTCATGCATCGTCAGATTTTGGAAAAGGAGCGTCAGATACGAAGCAATCGATGCGCATAATTGCGGCTGGTATGCGACACAACATACGGTCGTCGGAAGCCTAAGTTATTGAAGCTATGTAATCAATACTTAGCGATGGTCGACGGAAAAGACAGAACGCGCCTCGCGACTCAGCGCCAGTCACGCGATGCAGGTGGTCCGTGCGCAAGCGGGCGACGGTACAAAAGCGAGTGTTGTGAAGTTCGGGATTCTTCATACTTACCTTGATGGCACAAACCCCTTCATGGACCTCGGTTTGTGGGCCGTGGGGGCCTCTCATAGCACGGCGACCTTGTCCTCAGGGGGGTCCTGCGGTTTGTATGGGCTTCGGCTCATGCACCGTCTCAATATTTTCCTGTCCTGCTTTCGGCCCTCGGGCTGGGCAGGCCATTGATTTTTTTGCTTTTTATTGCACCTAACCCTAACCCTAATTAACACTGTAACATACTAGGCTTTGTGTAACTTTTGTAGTTAGGAAGACCAGCCTAACGCTCAGACTAGGACGTTTGCTAGAAGTCAAACCGCTCGCGACTCATCTGCCGGTGTCTTGCCCATAGGGTCCCAAACTCATCGCTATGTGTGCATGTCACGAGTATGACAATCTGACGCGCGTGGGGGCTTCAAGGGTTGCATCAGTGTGAACCACAAATGAGTTCTGTATCAACGTAAATATCTAATGAATTATTTGGGGGCTTTGGTCAACATATGCGCTTCAATAGTCAATGCCAGTAGCTGTAGCTGTAGCTATGAAACTCTCCCAGGCATCGATGGTCGCGGACGGATACATGTAACTGGACTGCGTCATGCCGGACCCAACATATATGTCTGACTGGCCTGGTAGAACACTTGCAGCGAGCGCTGCGTCCTCGCCGCCAATCACGGTGACGCTGTCACCCGATTCTACGACCAAACCGGTTGGATTGTTGCCCAAGATGAACTCTCGGAGGAACACATAAGCCTGTCGCCAACGTCAACTGAGATATGGCGCACATGTACGGATAGAAATACAGCTTACCCTCTCTGGCTGCTGCTGCGCTACGGGATGTCCTGCGTCCGCAATCAAGATGTAGGTCCAATTTCGTTCTTGGTGTGCAATGCCGGCGAGCGAGCCAAAGTCATCAAACCACGGAGTCGACGGTCGTCGTGTGAAACCCTGTGTACCACCAAAAGTCGTATTCTGGAACAGTCAATTGAGGATGAGCTTGTGTCACAAACAATTTGTGATGTGACTGACCTGAATTATCACTGCCACGCAGAGTCAGTTAAACGAAGAACATCATGGCTATTAGGCATTACCTTCTGTAGAACGATGAGACACGAGCATATCATCATTTCCTGAATAGAGTATCACCGCAATATTGTGTTCCGATGCGTTCGTAGCAAGTTCGCTGAAGAATGCGACAGAGCTGCCAGACTGGTGAGCATAATGAGCTGAACGCGGATTGTTCACCGTACGTACGCAACACCTATGAATTCAATTAAACACCCATCTGTCAATCTAAGCTGTAGTGGACTTACTGGGATCGTTGCCGTCAATACTGTCTGCGGACAGCATATCAGCAACGGAGCTTACACCTAAGCGAAAATCGTACTAAAAGGATACGGGAATATATTCGCTGCCCAGTTCTTACTGGTTGGCGCGTGGATTGCTGCTCGGGTTGCGTTATCTAAAGGCACTCTCAGTCATTCAAAACTCAGCATCAAAGCCGCAAATCTTACCGTTCAGGAACACAGAAGCATCCATGGGGGCTTCCGGATCAAGGGCATCAGGAATGTTGTAGACCTAAAAGCCGATCAGTCTCGAGACGAGGGAACTGAAGTGATAGTCACTCACGTCAAATCCGTCATAATCATTACCCTCTGCGATGGAACAATTCAAAATGAATGATCCGTAAGGCACAGGCTTAGCGGATTCACGTACTCCACGGAACACTGAAGTTCAGAGCATAGTCCACCACTTCGTCCAGAAGGTCGCACAGGTACCAAGGATCAATCGTGCCGTTCGCCCTGCCTGTTAAATCCCGTTTCCACTCATCACGTTTCGTCAATTGTTCGACAGATGAAGTTACGGAGGCTGCGGCTGTAAAGATCTGGTTCACCTGAGCCTTCTTGAGGGTTCTTTGAATACTGTGGCTGCTATCTGGGACGAAGGGCAACACTGGATCAAGAGTCGGGAAGTACCCATCTTGAGGGTAGGTGAGGTTGAGATCATACCCACAAAGGTGGGACCTGGGAGTACGATATTAGTAAGACCGTTTAGAACTAAAACGAACGCTTACTGTTCGACGAAGTATTCGTAAACCGCAGGATCATAACCAATCAGCTGCGGATATGTCTCGAGGACGGTGACCTAAAAATTCAGAGTTTTCTCAGCCTGTCGGAAGCCTTTTCAAACTATGTCATAAGGCACAAACCATGGGCATCAATTCCTGTTCGACTTCATTTCCGATAGATCCGTCACCTATGGCGAATTTGACAATGTTGACTGGTGGATCTGCCAGACCAAAATATGTCTTCATGATGTATGGCTGCCATAAATGTCGTCAATTCAAGTATGCGCGACAAAGCGGCGATACGTACGATGTACCGGCCAGCATAGCTTTCACCGGTCACAAAGAGCGGACGGGTTCGCAGACTCGGATAGATTTTGACGAGGTTGTCCAAGAAACCAAACTAGAAAAAACAGACCAACGCCATGATGAGCAATGTTATACGCAGTATAAGACGGGACGGACGGACGAAATCGCTGCCCATCTGATCTTCATCAGCGACTGTGCTCATCAGTCATTATTAGCTGACCAGGGATCATTCGGCAGACTTAACGCACCGAACGCATCTGCGTCAGCTGTCGCCCATCCTGTGCCCCTGTTGGCAATGAATTTTTCTCAGTCATTGAGAACAAATCGGTGTGCAATAATTTGCTTACACGGGCTGATCCACCCAAATATAGTCCACTAGGTGATCCCAACTGTAGTTGTTGTAGAACATCGAATAATCGTCCCGAATATGCAGCGGACCGTTCTAAATTCAACAGAACGTCAGGAACGGACGCTACGTTTTGCAATGTACGATGCCCACCTCAAAGAAGAACCCGAGCAAACTGGAAGAGCCGGGGCTAGATGACATCGGGGTCTGTAAGCGTTGGCATGTCCGCGTCCACAAGATAGATGAAAACATGCCCTCCATTCAGCCAGATGCCCCACGGTTCGTTCTGCCGTTCGTCCGCTCCCGCTGTCAGTGATCCGTTCTCTTTTTCGAAGCCCCAGAAGAATAATGTATTGTTTGGATGACCTGGTCGGTTGACGGGAATGTTCCCCGCCCAGTTACGACCCAGAGGAAAGGTTACATTAGGCATCGCGCTCGTCACTTGGAAGTCTAAGCAATATTGTGGGCGTTCAGCGACCATTAACTCGAGTGTTAGAGGAAAGGTGCGACAAACATTCTTGCCACTCGGGGCCATAGTCACCCGACGGTTTTCCAGGATAGTCTTGAGGCCAACTGCTAACAGCTTGACCATGCACGCCAGCGACGAGGGTAGGTAATACAACGAGAAGATATCGCAGATGTTGCATGATGAGAGAGGGTTGCTTTAGGATGCTGCTCCTGCAGCTATAAAGGTCATGGCCTGGCAGTATTTATACGTCAGTCGGATGCACTAAATGGTACCAATATTGCATCGCGCACCGTGGTGCCGCGAAATACCAAGGTACTTCATTCGGCGCGAGCTCCTGCATTTGGGTTTCTCGATGTCAACAAGACTCTCCGTTCCAGGTCATCACGATCAGATGGCGCAGCGTATACGGCACATTTAGGAGGACAGATCCCACAATTGATTCTCCCCCCGCTTTGTGGGGCCGGCCAAGGAAGTATTCATCCTTGGTCTTGCCATGATGATTCGACCCCGGATGATGATTCTTCCATCATGGAAGAGGTTGCTCTTGTTCTCAAAGAACGGTGGTGGGAGCAGCGGCTTGAGCATGCATGGTCACCCTGTGCATCGAAGGGCTAGACAATACGGACTGCAAAGACCGAGCCGAGTGTGTCTAGTAAACACATCTATCAACATGCCACTATGCCGTCGGACAGGGGAAGCATTAGAAAGACGCAACGAAGCGGTCCCGGGCTACCAATGAGAGTCAGAGCACATGCGAAAGTTTTTAGTCTCAGCACGGACCACCGGAGAAGAGTTAACGTACAAGCTGTGTGAGGCGTGGATGGCTAACCGGTTTGGCGGGTACGGATGCAGTGGCGCATATAGTCAGCCATACGCGCTGCTCACATGGAACATATATCAAACCAATCTTTGCTGAGCATACCACATGACAAACAACACCGTCATGGAGCTGTACAAGACCGGTGAGAGACCAGTCCACGCCGGTCAAGTTGGTGGAAGTCGATATACGAGCATTCCAACCATATAACGCGAACGTAACATATCATCAAGATCTGTAGGTGTCACGGTCAGATTCATGAACTCATAATTGTGCATGAGTACCTATCTGTACTATACATACCCCTAGCGTACGTCACCCAGGTCCCGCTATTTGCGCCAACCAAGGTCCACTGGACAATCGACACTGACACTGCCGTTCTCACCGGCGTTTTAGTGGCGTGACGTCTGCCTAAGCTGAAGGCAGTATATCAGATAACCGACAACAACGCAAGAAAAACGCGTACTAGTGGAGATATTACCAAGTTAAACTGTTGATCCCGGCATCCTGATGGAGCCGTTGCGCACAGAGCACCCATTTATCACGAGAGAAAATGTAATGTGCCTGCAGCTGCCACTTATGAAACAATTTGTCGTACTTGAGGCTGTCTTGTGATGCATGCAGAAGTTACATTACTACTTGCAAGCGTGTTCAGCGCCAAGAAGTCGGAATGTCAATTTCAATTTGAGGGAGCTATGTTCTTGAGCGTAGTACTATCGTCCAGATATACTGTCAGTGGGGGTAAACGGGCAACAACCAGCACCGCAACTGTCAAGAGAGTGTCGCAGAAAAGACATTATTGACGTCTATTGACATCAAAAAATGTAAGATCCTACGACTCATACATGGGTCAAGGATGCCCAAGTTCGTCATAAAGTTGTTCAAGAGGAGTTTTGTGCGAAGCCGGTGACGGTCAACTTCAAGTTTACACTGAGAGGCGCTTTATTACCTAAGCAATATACACAGTGCGCTTAGCGCTGATTTCATCACGATCTGGCCGCGAGCTGCTAATTTAGTGGACGACAGCAAGTAAACCAAACTCTCATGAATACAACTGGTACCGACGCAACTTCTTAAACTCAACACAATCCAATCAGGTCGTGTAGAAAATGATCACACAGCGTGGAATCCCGGAGTCCCAGCTATGTCACGCCGACAGATGAGTACCACATGCGCGGACTCTAATTCTCCAGGAAAGCTCCAGTGGCACGATGGCAAATCATCTCAATTTGTGAAGTGCACTCTAGTTTGATCTCTTAGCATCACTAATTCAATATAATGTCAGTGGATCCGACAAGCTACATATCCATTTCTGAGTTTATTGACATATCTTGCGCACCGGCCGTAGAAGTTCAGCTGCGACGAGCTGCCTGCTTATCGCTTTGGAGCATGAAAATTTATAAACTGCATCGTAAGTAGAAGTACTTCTATCCGAGGATCCACCTTCGTTGACGGCAGGCATCACATGTGTAACCTTCGATAGCATGGTCACCGTATTCATATATATTGGCGACAGTAACGCTAAAAATCAAGCGTTGACACAGAATCGCCAGCTCGTTCCCCAGCTCGCTGCCTCATCACTCCTAGTTCAAGTTGAATTTGAGAATGTCAGTTGCTTCGTGCGAAAAAGACGAAAAACCTGCAGTAATTGGCGTTGATCCCAGCGTCGAAGAGGGCGGCTTCAAGCGTTATGGTCGTGCCGGTCTCATCCCTATACCTTCCGACGACCCACAGGATCCGTTGAACTGGCCGGCGTAAGTCTTTGTTCACCAGGAATAGTGCCACACAGTACAATGATATCCATTTGGGGTGTAGATGGCGAAAGAACACCTTGCTGCTGATTGTCGCCTTCCATGGTATGCAAGGTCCATTCGGAGCAGGTACGTTCGCCGAGCTGTGCTTCCCCATGTATAAGCTCTACTTACGTCGATGTTAGCAACGGTCATCCCCGCTTTTGAAGACTTTACGGCAGAGTTCGGTGTTTCTTTGAACAAGGCAGCCTATCTAGCGTGCGTAGGACTTCCGCTTGTCTTGATTCGTCTTTCCGGTGTCTACACGCATGCGCAGTGACACACTCCCATAAACTTACCAGTGTATCTACAGCTCCATAGAGATACTTTTCCTAGGAATCATGCCCATCCTCTGGTCTCCGCTCTCTGAGCGCATCGGACGGCGCCCCGTGTATCTGATGTCCGCCTTGCTGTCGTCTGCTTGCGCCCTTGCTGGTGCATTCTGTCATTCCTATGGCTCCCTCATGGCGACCCGCGTATTGCAAGCCACCTTTATATGTCCTCCCCAGTCCATCGGGGCATGCACTGTATCTGAAATGTTTTTCGAGCACGAAAAAGGCCGTAAAATGGGCATATGGGGTACGTGAGACTCGGACATCTGCAACTCTAATAACTGCTCTATATCACTCAACTCAAATGGCAGTGCTACTTGTTGTTCTCGGCCCGATGACAGCACCTCTCGTGTGAGTCTGCATCTCAGCCATTTCGTTCACGGCATGTACCATCCGACAACTGACGTTACTGTAGCACAGGTTATCTTGTGCAGAACAAGGGCTGGCAAGCATCGCTCTGCCTTCTCGCCGCGATCCACCTTTTTCTGTTCTTCGCACATCTATTATTCGGCCCTGAAACGCTTCATCCGAATCGGGTTCCATCCACAGCACTCGAAAGACCTTTGAGCGATTGTCTCTCAGAATCCTTTAGTTCTGGTTCCAATCGTGGCAAGGAGCCTATGACGAGAAAATGGTATCACCTCTATGCTTTCAGGGTGCACAACAGAACTCCTTTCTGCTGGATAGAGCTTTGGAGGCCATTCACGATGGCTGCCCGTCCCCTGGTTCTCCTTGCTGCCTTTGGGATTGCCATCCCGTTCGCTTATGTTGGTGTTTTGATGGTACGTCTTGTTGCGTCTGTGTCCAACATATGAGATAGCCGACAGTGTCATATGCAGACAGTCTTCGTACCTCAGGTAATGTCCCAAGCCGTGATATAATACTGATACATAGTACTAAACCTCAACATCTAGATATTTGGCGCTGTTTTTCATCTGACACCCGGTCAAGTCGGCCTGCAATTTATCGCCCTTATCATCGGCGCTTCTCTGGGCGAGCAGCTCGCTGGTCCGTGTAGCGATTTTATTGTCAATACGCGCGCAAAACGCACAGGAATCCGCGTACCAGAGTACCGTCTTCTACTGGCATATCCCGGTTTCGTGTTATGCATAGTAGGCATAATATGTATGCTGCATTTTACGCCGTAGGTTGCCTGTTCGAGAAATACTCTAACGCGTTACGACTATAGTCTGGGGCGTTGAACTGCAGCATGCGACACCTGGCGTGTGGACGGTCACCCCGGTATGCCACCATCTTTTCCTTCCTTGTCCTTGACTTACGGGAGTCAAAGGATATAGGCTCTGCAATCGGCATGGTCGGCGTGCAGCTCGTTATAAGTGTGTGCACTACTTATGCCATCGAGAGCTACCCGACCTCCGATGCAGCCGATATCTCCGCATTTCTTACCGTCGTCCGTCAAGTCTTTGCTTTTGTACGTAGCAGGAATGTGTATGTCTTTCCATTGTGACTAATTGCTGTCTTTCAGATCGCGCCGTTTTATCTTCCTATACCTTTTGCATCATGGGGCGACGCCAAAGCCTGCGGACTCTTCTCGGGACTAGTAGTGGTAGGTGCATTAATGGTGTTGGCTTGCCACCGGTGGGGACAGCAGTGGAGGGCGCAGCGATCGGTGTTATAAGCACTTGATCGCTGCGTATGTGCTCTTCAAGTCGTGGTGCCCCGCCACACCCGTCGTGCTACTTACGTAGAAGTAGCACAGCACATCTTCTTAACATCTTTCCCTTGACAGTACTGCCCCTCGTGCCCACACACAAGTGTTCAATACTATGCTAAACCACCACTGTTCTTGCTGGGACGAAATAACAACAAGTCTTCAGAGCTTTCGGTCTCTTTTTGAAAAACCCCATAGAAGGTTTAATACGACCGACTGTGAATAGGATATTTAACGCGAGGCGCCCGCGCCCGCCCTCCGT